>CAUZXS010005681.1:62500-105619 GCA_963585895.1 Sepioteuthis lessoniana | reverse complement strand
CCTGAACAAAGAAGTCGTAGGTGTTTTTCGTGTTTCGAGATTCCTATGTTCTATCTTTATGAACATTATATATCCATTTTACACATAGCTGTGTATGGGTATGTTACTCTTCGACTATTGTTTATTATTTATTTATTTATTTATTGTCGTGATCCCCTTGACCTCTAAATATGGCTGCTTACATATACACTATTGTTTACCAATTTTTTTTTTTTTTTTTCGCGCAAAGAGGCATTTGGTTCATTCTTTTGGCCCCTCTAGATATTGTAGTTTCTTTGAAAAATGAAATAAAAACAAGAAGAAAAAACCTCTAACCAACCCTTAGCTCCAAACAGCGATGATACAATTTGTTAATCAGTGTTATGGGCTATCAAGCCTTTCCACAAAATTACAAGTTGAAAGTTATTACCAAATGATACGACTCAAGTTACATGAGATTATCTATTAAATCTACAATGAAACAATAGGTTGGCACCAGCTTTCACGTTAAAGTCGGTGGTATAGATATTAAATGGGTCGGTGTTTGGACTTTTTATCAAGAGTCAGTGCATTTGTATGCCTTGAGAATCTATTGAATATACATTTCTTTAGTTTTAGATAAATCAACTAAGAATACGTTGAGAAGGAATATTTCAGGAAAAAAAAAAGGATCAAGATCTCACTCACATAGAATTTATACTCTTATATTTTTAAACCAATCAGCGAAGGACACATAGAATAGAATATTCTAGAAAAAGTGGATCAAAAATTAACTTGTAGAAAAATTTGCCACGGAAACAAAAATAGGTTCCAAAATAAATAAGTAATTTCTGTGAATCTGATTGGTTAAGACAGGTCACGGGTTGTGTTTTCGCCAACGTCCACGCATTTGAACTTTATTTGACCAATAATCAACTTAAAATATTTTACTTTGACCCAAAAAGTATAAATAGCGAAGTTTTTTGGTTCAAAAGAGAGACCGACAGACCAGCCGACGATAGATTGACGCCAAATGACCTGTTAATATACACGACAGTTAGGAGAGTAGGCCGAAAAACTCATACATACCAGGACACACGTATATACACACATACACGTATGTAAGAACAAACCTATCTTCTCTCTTTAGTTTGGACATACTCACACATATACACACATTCAAATTGACTGGCAGTATTTGTGTTTTACACACACATATGAACACCTTTTGCATAATCCTCGCTATTGTCGAGTTGATATATTGTTGATAAGATTGTTTGTTTTTTAATGTTCTTGTTTTTGTGAAATCTCTCGTGTCTACGTTGCTTGAACAAATTTGTGTTGGATTATTGTTGGACTAACACGCGATGTTTTATTTTTCGCGGGACCTCAGGAAATACTATTCCTATACAAATCTATGTTACATGTGAAGCAGTGTTTTTCATCACAAATCGAAGTCATTCCTGGTGATATTAAAATAAATCAATAAAGATTTTTTTAAAAATCATTCAAATTTAACGCAGTGTCAATGAAAAGATAGTGATGTGAAATGTCCTGAAAAATGACCTGATGTATACTGAGAGAAACAATGGGCTTTTTATTTCGGAGATACATTTCCGGCACGACATTTTATTATACAGATTCTATAGGTACATGAAATGTTTATTTTACAAGTAACAAAAGAGAAAAAGAAAAATGCTACCGCCTCAGTCATCGAACTGGATCAAATATTAGTGGAGACAAATAGAATGAGACGAGTAATTGATATGAACAGACGGATTGGTTTGGTTTGTCGGGTTTTATGGCATATCAACCCTTGTAGGTTATTTAACGTCAAATCCATTTTATGTAAATAATCATTTCTATTTAAAACAATTCACTTTAGCATGAGTACAAAGTTTAATTGTCAAAAACATTTCTATTTCAAACTATTCAAGCAGTTATATATGAACAATTCAGTTTAGTGTAAGTACAGTTTCAATGTCAAAAACAGTTCCATTTCAAATAATTCAGTTTAGCATGAGCACGCAGTTTAAAATGTAAGTACGGTTTAATTGTCAAAAACATTTCTATTTCAAGCTTTTCAGTTAAATCAAACAGTTCAGTTTAGCATAAGTATGCTGTTAGTTCTATTTAACCCATAGATAGGGCCCTATCAGGTGCTACCACTCCGGGCCAGAGTGGACCTAGGAGCAATGGCAATGAAGGGATGCTCCGTATTCCCCAAGGCCCTAGCATTACTGGGACCTCACCATTAGACTGTTCAGTGTCATATCTAAGATACTCATTGGGGGTCTTACCCCTCTGCAGAGGTGCAGTCAGTGTATTCTACAGCCCCATCCGACTGGGCAATACAGAGAGTTAATGTCAAAACACTTTTATTTCAGATAATTCAGTTTAGCAGAAGTACGCAGTTTTAATGTCAAAACAGTTCTATTTTAAACAATTCAGTTCAGCATACATACGCAGTTTAAATGTATAAAAACAGTAAATGCCAACCATTGTTTACTTCTATTTAACCCATAGATAGGACCCTTATCAGGTGCTACCACTCCGGGCCAGAGTGGACCTGGGAGCGCTGACGATAAAGAGATACTCCACATTCCCCAAAGCTCCGGTATTGCTGGAACCTCCCCATCAGATTGTTTAGTGTCATATTACCAGGACACTCGTTTGGAGGAGGTCTTACCACTCTGCAGAGAAGTAGTCGGTGTATTCTACTGCCCCAGCCGACTGGGCAATTAACAGACGGAGATAGATAGATAGATAGATATGAACAGACTGGGATAGATATATTCAGTATATATATATATATATATATATATATATAACCACCATGAGGAGTTGTGAAACAACGAACCTGTCTGTCTGTGGATATATATATATATATTTACATATATATATATATAGAGAGAGAGAGACAAAGAGAGATATGGAGAGAAACAGACTGAGATATATATATATATATATATGGATCTCAGTCTGTTTGACATTGTTCATATATATCAATCTTAGTCAGCTTATATATATATATATATATATATATATATATAAGTTGACTAAGATTGATATATATGAACAATGTCATATTTGTAAGTGTATGCACTGAAATAAATAGGTTAGTATGGACCAAGTGGGATATATATATATATATATATATATATATATATATATATATATATATATATATGTGTGTGTGTGTGTGTGTGTGTGTGTGTGTTCCATTGCCATCGGAGTCCTTCAAGAAATCTTTTGTACATTCTTTTCCTGTCCCATATCTAAAATTCACAATCTGACAAAAGTCGGCTGGGGCAGTAGAATTCCCCCACTGCTTCTTTGTAGACGAGTTAGAACCCCATCAACGATTGTCTAGGATAAGATACTAAACAATTTGATGGGGAAGTTCCAGTAATGCTGGAGCTTTGGGGAATGCGGCGTACCCCTTCATTGCCATCGCTCTTAGGTCCACTCTGGCTTGGAGTGGTAGCACCTAATAAGGCCCTATCTATGTGTCAAATTGAACTAGACTGCTAAACTGAACTATTTGAAATGGAACTGTTTTGATATTTATACTGCGTACTTATGCTAAACTGAATTGTTTGAAATAGAACTGTTTTTGACATTGAAACCGTACTTGTGCTAAACTGAATTGTTTGAAATAGAATTGTTTTGATATTCAGCCGGATGTGGACAAAAACTATACTTATACTAAACTGAATTATTTGAATTAGAACTGTCTGTCTAAACTGAATAGTTTGAAATAGAAAGGTTTTTGACAATTAAACTATGTACTGAATTGCTGGAAGTAGAACTGTTCATTTGTATAAAAATGAATTTGGCATTATATAACCAACAAAGGTTGATATACCATAAACACAAACAAACATATAAATCTAAACAGTTTATAAGATCGGACAGTATTTTCCGATTAACCCAATAACCCCTGTGATCCATGAAGCTGTTCGTGGATTTGTGATACTAAGGTTTTAGGTTTTCAGAGAATGTCTTTAAACTAGGCCCATGGTTTACCTTGTTCTCAATTTTGAGAGTCAACGTCTGTGATTAATATGAAGATACGCCATCGAGCAATATCAGGATAGGATTGTCACCAGCGATGTAAAGTGGATCTTTCATTAAATTAAGTAAGTAGCGAGAGTACAGATGAGTGAGGATACCATAACCGTAAAAGATTAATTGATTTTAACGGTACTTCAACTTGTCAAGGGTTATTCTTTACCTGAGGGTGAGGGAAATTCGTTTATCGTACATGTTTTTTTAATTATTCCTTTTTTTTTAAATTTTTGCTAATTATAATCCTTTTCTTCTTTCTTAATAGATTGGCTTTGTTTGGTTTTATGGCATATCAACCCTTGTAGATTATTTAATGCCAAATCCTCTTTATACATATATATCAAATATATATGATTTGGTTTGGTTGGATTTTATGGCATATCAACCATTGTAGGTTATTTAATGCCAAATCCTTTTTATATGTGTATATTAAATATATATGATTTGGTTTGGTTGGGTTTTATGGCATATCAACCATTGTAGGTTATTTAATGCCAGATCCTCTTTATACATATATATCAAATATATATGATTTGATTTGGTTGGATTTTATGGCATATCAACCATTGTAGGTTATTTAATGCCAAATCCTTTTTATATGTGTATATTAAATATATATGATTTGGTTTGGTTGGATTTTATGGCATATCAACCATTGTAGGTTATTTAATGCCAAATCCTTTTTATATGTGTATATTAAATATATATGATTTGGTTTGGTTGGATTTTATGGCATATCCAACATTGTAGGTTATTTAATGCCAAATCCTTTTTATATGTGTATATTAAATATATATGATTTGGTTTGGTTGGATTTTATGGCATATCAACCATTGTAGGTTATTTAATGCCAAATCCTTTTTATATGTGTATATTAAATATATATGATTTGGTTTGGTTGGATTTTATGGCATATCAACCATTGTAGGTTATTTAATGCCAAATCCTCATTATACATATATATTAAATGTATATGATTTGGTTTGGTTGGATTTTATGGCATATCAACCATTGTAGGTTATTCAATGCCAAATCCTCTTTATACATATATGTCAAATATATATGATTTGGTTTGGTTGAGTTTTATGGCATATCAACTATTGTAGGTTATTTAATGCCAAATCCTGTTCATACATATATATTAAATATATAAGATTTGGTTTGGTTGGGTTTTATGGCATATCAACCATTGTAGGTTATTTAATACCAAATCCTCTTTATACATATATATTAAATATATGATTTATAAACACATTTTGTTGATAAAACTTTTAAAGAGCCTGTGCTCATTTTTTAGCACAGATTTAAATGATTTCACTAATTTCGATCTAATACGAATAATTCCATAAGGCATTATTTCCTTGCACGCAGTCAAATGTTTTCAAGTATTGCTATGTATCACTGACAGTAGTTCATATTAACAGTGGTTAAACAAATGACTGATGTTTAATTGATTTATTAAACAGCAGTCATTTGTTTAACCACTGTTGCACTCAGTTTAAATCTCATAGTACACAGTTTAAATATCACACCGATTTATTTGATCCATAGATAGGACCCTATGAGGTGTTACCACTCCTGTCCAGAGTGGACCTGGGAGCAATGACAGTGAAAGGGTACTCCAGATTCCCTAAATTTCCAAGATTACTGGAACCTCACCATCAGATTGTTCAGAGTCATATCCATGACTCTCGTTGCGGGAGTCTAACTTCTCTGCAGAGATGCAGTCGATGTATTCTACAACCCCAACCGACTTGGCCACTTTCTAAATAGAAGTATCAATATAATTGGGGACAGCAGTAAAAACGGGAACCGAAAAGGTTCATATTTTTAAACCTTGTTCTTTCTCAAGCACAATCACGTTCCCAAGATAACATGAACGAGAGAGTGATTAATCGATCAATTGATTTAAACGGCAAATCAACCCATCTAGATGTTAAGGAATCGCATTCATTGTGGTACGTTCATATTTACATTTTTGTGTAGTTGTTTCTTTTGTGCGGGGAATGCTCACAGTTATGTGTTATCAAATATTTTTCTCTAATCAAATAATTTGCATAGCTTTATGGCTTCAAGTACTTCTATTTAATACTAATAATGATATGATTCCAAGTAATTATTTCTATCTAATTATTGTCATTTGTTTGCACACACTGTTTCAAATAACAGATGATAGTTCTAAGTAAACGATTATATTATTTACCAAAATATCCGTACAAGATGGGAAATGACATAAGGTCAATCTTATGCGGGGTTTAACGGGTTTGAAGTCAGAGTTTTTCTTCTCCTAGACTGGTTTCCATATCAAGGTTAAAGAGCCTAGTTTGCCCTATTTTTACCCATAGCTGTTGGGAGAAAAGTTGAATACATATCGCAATGGGTAAAGCAAACAGCCTCATCCAGGTTTTGAACTCCGGTCGCCGTGTCCATTTGCTACAACCGTAACCGTTACACCACAAGTGTCTCATATATGTATATAAAAATCTTTTAGTATAAGTTTGGAGTCCTTGATAGAATGGAAATTGTCGTGTGAAGACGCACATCAAGGCACGGTATCGTGCACCATACGACACGAAGTTTTGTTAAGGCGAAACCTCTGAAGGACCAGAGTCAGGTCTCACAGTATGGTCGAGATCGAAAAGGGATTTGACTTTGCGCGGATGATTCTTTTTTACTCTATTTTAGTCACGCTGTGATAATACCCGCTTCTGCAGCTCGTTGCGTAAGTTGTTAAGTCCCCGTCTGAATACTTATGTAGGCCGGATCAAAGCGAGAAGCAGGTTCACAGAGAAAAGAACAAAAACACAACGACAACTTGTGGTTAAAACGTCAAGGGAGGATGGGGAGCGTGTAACACTTTGTGGATAATTAATTCTAGTTTGAGTTTCGGCTGGCAAAAGATTATCTTAACTAACTGGGTCCGGCTGGTAATGTCGCTGTTCGTTGTTTCTTCGTCCCGGTCTAATCAACTCCCTTCGAACCCAAACTAAGTCTGACTGCTTGGACCCAAAATGCACCTGTATATATACAGAATGTTTCATTATTATTTCCGGCTAATGGGACACCCACGAATAAACCCATAACTTTTTTGGGAGCCAGTTCTCTCTTAAAAAAACTGGACATAAAATTATTTCCTAGACTGACCGTCTCCGATACAGGGACATTAAATTCAGATCATTTTAAATTTCTGACCAGTACCTGACAAGTACTTAATACGTCTGCAGCTATATGTATAAACATTTTCTCATCTAGACGTCCTTAATCTAGTTAATGGGTTTTCCTTACATTTGAAATTTGATACCCAGGCCGAATCTAACTCATCTTGCCACATATATATATGTGTGTGTGTGTGTGTGTGTGTGTGTGTGCACGCATGTGCGTGGGCGTATATATATATATATACATACACACACACACACACGCACACATGTATGGGTGCACACACACACGTGAGTATACATGTATGTGCATATATCCAATTCATAGTGTTACAACGCCACCTAGCGTCCATTAGTTCAATTTAATAGGCGAGGGATGTAATCCTTACACAATGCAAACTACATGTTTTCTTTCAGAATACTTTCTCTTTGACTTTTCCCAAGTCAACAGAGGTTTGATAATAGAGCTTTCTTCTCCTGTTTTTAATTAGACTATTACCTTACAACGAGGCATTGGTTATCACTTACTAAGCTTAGTTTGGCCCAAGGCTAGGAGTATGGGGCACACAGTGAGAATCGAACTCTCTAGCAATAGTATGATATCCTTGTTCATTAACCAATACACCACACAAGGTACTCGTGGTGTACTGATTATCGTCGTCAGGAAATGGGTACGGCAACTAGAGTTCAAATCCAGGATGAGGCTGTGTGGAGATTAATAAAAGAAAAAATAAAATAAAATAAATTAAAAAAGGTAGCAGTTCCCAGAAGCCCCTGACAAGAAGCAGAAGCAGCGCATCCCTAAAGAAAAGTCCTCCCTGCGCAAAAGAGAAGTTTTACCTCACTTAAGCGGTACCCCTCAAACTGTAATGATGCTTTTCCACTCGGCTGCTTGCAGCGAGGACATGTGATGATAGGGTCTTGTGGCCTGACCCTTAGCCGACACCATCGAAACAAATATAACTTTAAACAACCACTGGACGTAACCCAAAACTTTGAACCTTATCAACCACCGAAAATGACTATTATATTTCAAAGCCTTGTTTGGGATATGCGACTGTTTTCTAGTAGTCCAGGAAGATATTTCTTCACTATAGAATTGCCGTATTAACCCGAGAAATAAAGTTTTTAGTTGAAAGGTATCTTCGTTTCTTTCTTTCCTTTCTCACGCAATTCTTTTGCAGCCTTCTACAGACAAAGAAGACACCAACGAGTTAGAGGGAGTAAGAAAAAAAGAACAAACGGAGTCAGTTACAACAACCAACAACAAACGAAACAAATAATAACCACCAAACTTTCCTTCACCCTATTGCTGTTTGGATTTCACATTGCGGTCATACCCTTGGGTAAGGTATGAATCTTACTATTCACCTTCCAGCTCGGGGTATATGAAGGTTGGTAAGTTAGTCAGATAGATTAACTTCCATAAAATAAGCCAACTGGAAATTAAATCAAAATTTCAATTCACTGTATATAATAAAAAAAAGTAAGTAAAGTCAGCGACCGTAGTCGAGGGTGACCCGAAGGCTCCCTTTTCAATAGCTACTACGCCGAGGTGTAGGGGAGGGCGCTACTCCTTTCCCGAGATTGTTCCACTTTACCCTTGATACGTACCTTATATTGCTGAGTGTTAAGCGAGGATGTATCAAATACCATCTTTAAAGTCTTTTGTATGACGCGACTTGGGATTGAACCGGACAATTGGCAAACACTCTACCCGCTCGACCAATAATAAAAATACAATTTTTTAAAGGTTTTTGTCTTATATATTTGTGAGAGTTTACCATGGGTCACATCCTGCTCAGAAGTATGGGGCACTCAGTGAGATTCAGACTCTCTAATCATAGCACCCTTTCCTCTTTTCAGTCGAGTGAAAGTCTCCTCGCCACCTGCACATTTCAGAACCTAAACACAATTTTTCCCGGTACAATGCCAACACTTGTTCATCAACTGTCTCTTCCTTGCCTTAAGCGAACTTGTGACCGAGTCGGCTGATTATTTCAATATATACAAGCGAAAAATTCGCGTTAAATCTTTTCCTTTTCTTCTCTCTCTCTCTCTGTCTCTCTCTCTCTTACATACAATCTTTTTTTTTTCTTTTATCTCCCTAAACTTACCTCAATCCGAAACAGGCGACACGGGAGACTTTACCACCGAATCAAATTAGAGAATCGCGCTCGACTAGAGAATCCTTCCTTTCGAAAACTGATCGCCAGCTCCCTGGATGTCGAAAGAGTTAGGGTCGGGCGGAAGGAACTTCTGCTTGTTTGAAAAGCTGACGTGGCACATATAGCAGCTGTCATTTTAAAAAGAAAACGTTTGACAATGACTGAGAAACAATGGACTTACATGTGATGTCAGGAAGAAGGAAGAAGTCTCGTTGTCTTCAAAGCAGCTGGATTTTTTAAAAAAAATCTTTCACCTTCACTTTTCCTTTTTTTTCTTCTTCACTCTTGTCCAATTTTCTTTATTCTTTCCTTCTTCTCCATAACCCTTTTCTTTTACCAATTATTTTATTCTTTCACTTCTTATTTAATTGCTCTTATCGGTTCTTCCTTTTTTCCTTTTTTTATTTCGTCTCTCCTTCCTTTCCTTTCCTTCTTTATTCTTTCTTTCATTCCTTCAATCTTTTTTTTATTCACTCTCTACCTCTTTTCCTTCTGTTCATTATTTTATCTAAATTATTCATTCTTTCTCATCCTTTCACTCTTTCGTTCTTTTTTTCTTTTTATTTCTTCAATTATTTTTCTTTCACTCCTTCCTTTTAAAAAAAAAAACGTTTTTCTTTCACTTTTTCTTTCTTTTTATTTGCCTTCACGCGTTCCTTTTTTCCTTTCAACTCTTCCTTACTTTCTTTCTTTATTCTTTTCTTTCACTCATTCGTTCTTACATTTACTTCTTTCTTCTTTGCTTCTTTCACTCCAATTTTATTTTCCATTTGCCACTTCCTTGTTTTCATTACATCTTTTTTCTTCCGCATTATTTTTCTTTGTCTCTGTTTTGTTTTGTTTTTCTTTTTCTATAGTTCCTTTTTTCTTAATTTGGTTCATTTATTTATTTTTCATTCTTTCATTCTTCCTTTCATTTATTTCTATTTTTTCTTCCTATAGTTTCACCGTTTTATCTACTTATTTATTTATTTAATCCTTTTTCTTTTTTCTTTTTTCCCTTTTTTTCCATTAATTTCTGTTATTTGCTTTTCATTCAAAACCGTCACTTATCACATCTCTCTCTCTCTCTCTCTCTCTCTCTCTCTCTCTCTCTCTCTCTCTCTCTCTCTCTGTCTCAACACTTTAATCCAAAGTTTTCCCTCCACCTTATTTTCTCCATTCGTTTTCACTACCGAAAAGGCCATTTAGGGCAAACATTTTAACGCCTGCTGGCAAAAATAAGACCCTAGCTAAAAAAATATAGATTCTCGTCTTTTGACGAAACGAATAAAATCCATGAAAAATATCTGGGTCGTTCTAAAAATCCACTTGATGGATTTTCATGTTATTTTAGAGAAACTATAAAGAAAAAAATCACAAGTATTTGGGCGTTGATTTATGGCAGTGATGAACAAACTGTAGCCCGTTGGTCATCTTCAGTTCACAGTACTTTCAGAATGCCCAACCTAATTCCACGAGGAAAATAACGTTTAAAAGATATATCGAAATATGCACTTTTTATTTTAAGAAAAGTTTTAATAAAATCTCGGTTTACGGATTATGAAAATATGCCACTTTTTCTTCGACACACAAATCATATTCCCACTAATTACATTCATTTTTTAAGTATTCATTTTTTTAAATTATTCCGTAATGTACAGGGTGTCTCAATATACATGTAACCCATGTGATTGCTTATAGCTACAAATAATAATGTTGGGTTCTTATTTTGTTTCAGATTTGAAAATTGTATACTGTAACAACTATTAATCCTCGATCACAATACCTTGGACGAGAGAGGAAAATATTTTGCGTCACAACTTATTTGGAGACAAAATGATTAAAAAGTGAGCAATCAAAATTTTGCCGGAAGTTTAACTTTGACAATTATCCCCAGAAAAGAGCCAAATTTATCGTTGGGTACACAAATTTCAAGCCACAAGATTTAGCTGGAAGTTGACTGCAAGATGTCCTGACAATATGAATGCGGTGAGAGATTCTGTCAGAATTAGTCCGAAAAAGTACGTCCAAAGACGTTCCCAAGAACTTGGTCTTTCACATGCATTGTAGGATAAAGTCAACCGATTTCTGCCCTTGTTATCTAGTTTGATCTTTCTGAGGTGATATGATTGCTTTCGAAGAATCAGATGAAAGGTGCAGTATGAATTACCAAATTAATTGGTTGCATCTATTTTGAGACACTCTGTATCTCAGCTGCACAAATCACATCGATACTAGGTATCATATTATACCAAGACTTGAATTTTTTTTATCAAAAGAAGAAAAAAAATTCTTTTTTCCAATTTCAAAGACTGATGTTTACACGAATTGTCTTCGGTAGTTAAAATGATAAAGGTATCTTCTACGTGAAATGACCTTGAATTTTTAAGAAGTGTAGCCCATCTAATGATTAGCCATTTCACGCGATCCGCTTCTTGAAAAAGGTAGCCTATGCCTATTTTAAAGTACTTATCTGCCCCCACTTCTCCGCTAAAGACAGAATGCGATTAAAGGTCAAGGTTTAAGTTAAAGTCTTCACATGCAAGACGGTGCCAAAAATAGCTCATCTTATAAAACTATAATTCGGTGGAGTACCCCTTTATTACCATTACTCCTTAGACCGTTTTTACCAGGTGTCGTAGTACCGGTTAGGGTCCCATCTATGGGTTAAACAGACTTGTTTAAAAATTATTAGACTTTGATAATATTTGAAACCATATAAAGCAAAGTAAAGTTGGCGACCTTAGTCGAGGGTGACCCGTAGGCTCCCTTTTCAATAGCTACTACACCGAGGTGATGGGGAGGGTGCTACTCCATTCCCAGGATTGCTCCACTTAACCCTTGATCCTCACCTTATAGTGCTGAGTGCTTAGCAAGGTGGTATCAAGTACCATTTTTTGAGTCTTTGGTATGACTCGCCCAGGGATTGAACCTCCCGGACCATTGGCGAACACTCTACTCATTAAGCCAATGGCCCGGTACCTGAAACGTGTAAAATATAAGTAAAAGTAAAGTTGCCGACCATAGTCGAGAGTGACCCGAAGGCTCCCTTTTCAATAGCTACTACACCGAGATGTAGGGAAGGACACTACTCCTTTCCCCGGATTGTTCCACTTTGCCCTTAATCCGTACTTTATAATGCTGAGTTGAGGAGGTATCAAGTACCTTTTTATGTGACTTTGGTATGACTCGACCGGAGATTGAACTGTTCACTTCACAGTCGGTTCAGCCGAGGAATACGTCAACTGTAAATCCCACCGTCACCCTGCGAACGAGTGTCCTAGGTATGACACTACACTGCGTCTGATTATGAGACTCTAGTCCGGGAGCTTTTAGAGTATCCTTTCATTGCCATTACTCCCAGTTCCACTCTAACCCAGAGTGGTAATACCTGCTAGGATCCCATCTGTGGCTCAAATAGAACTATTCAATCATTTATTAAGAATTATAATATGGTTAACTCTCCTGGGCTTTCCCCCACTTTATATATATATATATATATATATATAGTAAACCATATTTGCTGATCTCATACCAAGAACAAGGGTGTATTGACTGACGAGACGAAGATAATGTTTCTTCGTCAAAACAAATTTATAATGACACTTTAAACGTACTAGAGTTTCCTTTCAGTTACATTATATATATATATATATAAAACAGTAGCGATTGAAAAGTGATCCTTTAGGTCGCCCTCAACTACTTACAGTCATATGGTTTCAACTAATTATTCAACCGGCTCATTGGCCTAGAGGGTATAGTGTTCGCTAATGGTCTGGGAGACGTGGGTTCAACCCCAGGTCGCGTCATACCAAAGACTTTAAAAACGGTACTTGACACCTCCTTGGTAATCTCGTGAAAGGAGTAGCGCTCTCCCCTACGCGTCGGTGTTGTTTAAAATCATACGGCTGTGTTCAAATTATTCATATTGTATTGGAATACTTGTTAAATAGAATTACTTATTTTAACTAGCAATGACTGAAACCATTTTACTGTATGCAAATAAATGATTAATATCGAATCGAATGATTAGTGTTAGATAGGAATACTTGAAACCATTTAACAGTGCGCAAATAAATGGGATCTAACGATTCTTTTAAAAATAAACTTACCTACAAGCAAATCCCTATATATATATATATATATATATTACCGATATCCAGTAGGAGCCCCAAAGACTATGGGTGTGGAATATTCGTAAATAGAATATATGAGGGATAAATCTAGGTGAGTGCTCGATGTACGGCTATTTTTATATATGCCCTTCAGGATGTATACAAGAAAACTCACAGAACCTATCTAACTGGAAGCAAACTCGACCACGGTTAAAGAGTAATCATAAATTTATTTCAACGAAGAAATATTATTTTCACCTCGTCAGACAATTCACTCTTGTTCTAGGTATGAGATCAGCAAATATGGTTAACTCTCCCACTTTTTTCTTTATATATATATATATATATAGTAAACCATATTTGCTGATCTCATACCAAGAACAAGGGTGTATTGTCTGACGAGACGAAGATAATGTTTCTTCGTCGAAATAAATTTATAATGACACTTTAAACATACTTGAGTTTTCGTCCAGTTACATTATATATATATATATATATATATATATATATATATATATATAACAGTAGCAATTGAAAAGTTACCCTTTAGGTCGCCCTCGACTACTTACAGTCATATGGTTTCTAGTAATTATTCAACCGGCTCATTGACCTACTGGGTAGTGTATTCGCCAATGGTCCGGGAGACGTGGGTTCAACCCCAGGTCGCGTCATACCAAAGACTTTAAAAATGGCACTTGATCCTTCCTTGCGTAACACTCAGCAATATAAGGTACGTATCAAGGGTAAAGTGGAGCAATCTCGTGAAAGGAGTGGCGCTCTCCCCTACACCTCGGTATAGTAGCTATTGAAAAGGGAGCCTTCTGGTCGCCCTCGACTAAAGGGAGACAACTTACTATTTCTATTTAATAATAGTTATTTGTTATATAGTTTTAAGTAACTAATCAGAATCTCCGAGTAAATAATTATAGTTTCCGGTAACTTTTTATAATTTAGTTTGGTATTAAGTATTCCTCTCGAATCCAAATAATTTTCAAACAGATCTATTTGACAAATAGATGGGAGTCTAGCAGGTAGTACTGCTCCGTGTCAGAGTGGAGGTGCCCGTGGTGTAATGGTTATCGTCGCAGGATATGGACACGGAGACACGAGTTCAAATCCTGGACTTGACTGATTGCATTTCACATAGCACTTATATCCTTGGGAAAGGTATGAATCCAATTATTCTCCCTCCTGCTATGGGTAAATAGTAGGGCAGACTAGGTTCTTCAGTCTTGGTGAGGCAACTAGTCTAGAAGAAGGAAAACTCTGAATTCAAACATGTTAAACTCCGCTTAAAAATTGACCTTGTATCAGATCCTGCACGAGCGGAGGGGTTGGTAAATATGACTGCTCCGTGTCAGAGTAAACCAGAGAGTAATGGCAACGAAGAGGTACTCCACATTCCTCACATCTCCTAGACAGGAGGCATATCATTAGACGTAGTTTCGTGTTATATCTAGAACACCACGTTTTTTTTTGTTTTTTTTTTTTTGGTGAGAGGGGTCAAACCGCTCTGCAGTGGATACTGTGAACGTATTCTAAGCCCAGCTGGTAGAATGATGCATCTGATTTAGTTTCTATGGAAATGAAATACGAGAGCGTTACTTTTGGAGCGTCCCACTTATTTATCCATTTTGATTTTGATCACTTGAATCTTCTCAGACTCTACCGGCTTCATTTTGGTTCTTTGGTGTTTATTGATCAGATTTGACTTCATTTATCGATTACGTATGTTTTCATCCCCTACCAGGGATTTATATTGAACGTACTAAGAGACCCTATCAAGGCAAAAAAGATCAAGACAGAGAGAGGGGGGGGACGGGCCATCTTTTTCTCAGCCCAATCTACTGCAGCTATAGAACACACCGAGAGCATTTCTGCAGACGGGTAAGCGCCCCCCCCACACACACACATACACACCACAACGTGGGCCCTGAATGTGACATCTGAGGATGAGGCTCCAATCCTGGAGCTCAGGGGAATGTGAAGTACCCCTTTATTGCCTTCGCTCCCAGGTTCACTCTGACCCAGAGGTGTAGCACCTGATAGGGTCCTATCTATAAATCAAATAGAACTGTTTGACATTTAAACTGTGAGCCAACAAATGACTTATGATAGATGGAATAGTTAAAGATAGAACACTGACACTGCTGTGTGCAAACAAATGACTGATGTTTAATTAATTTGTTTCTGATACATAGCAATACATAGAACCATTTAACTGTGTGCAAATGAATGAGTAAGTTGAATAGAATTGTTATAGTAAAATACATCAAATCTCTTCTGATTTACCCACTTAACTCTTAACACATCTAACTACTAAAACAGAAAAAAAAAAAACACAGACCAATAGACATTGACATTGCTGAAGAAAATAATATCAACCGGATGTTGGCCCAACAATGGCCATTGTCCAACTGAGAAAATCATGGCTTCTGCGCATAGGCTCCCCGCATGGTCTATTCAAAATCCCTAGAAAATTCTCAGTTATAAAAAAGAAGTCTATTTTTCAACCAATAATTTTTTCCACAAATAGTGTTTTCTGGAGCCGGTGTTTGAAGTCGGGAATATATAAATAGGTCAAGCTGAGGTCACACAGGCGGTTGAATCGCCAGTCGTCGCTGAGAGCGTCACCCGACAACACCGTCAGACCAGTTCAAAGCAACCGCTTGCCGCCGAACAAATAACCTTCCGTCAGCCGGCCAGATATTCCATTCGCTTGTTTATTCAATAAACGAAATAAACTATATCTACTTGTCAGTCTAATTTTTCTTGCAACCACACGCTTGTATATAACAGAATTATTAGTGTTAAATAGAAAAACTTAAAACTCTTTAACTGTGTGCCTAAATTGGATAATTGGTCAAACATAGCAATACTTAAAACGATTTGACTGTGTGCAGATGAATGAAAAATTTTCAACAGAATTATTTGTGTTAGATAGCAATACTTGAATCTACTTCACTGTCTGCAAACAAACGATTAATATTGAATAGAATTTTATGTTAGATAACAATAACTGAAACCATTTAACTGTGTAGAAATAATAGCAATAGTTGAGTGCAAACAAATTAGTTTTAACTCCTTTAAAAATGAAATTATCTACAAAACTACTCACTGTTGGAATTCGTTCGTAATGGTCGTTAGCAGTGAGTAAATACTCGCTTGCATAAAAGAACAATGCTATGACTTAAGTTGAGATTAAACGGACTTTTGGGCATTCGATTGCGCTCAAGTGACAAAGTCCATTCTCTGGACGGTGATTGGTTGATGGTCCAGTGAATGGGTATATTAGTGTGTGTATACACTGGCTTGCTTAATATGTTACAGATTCGGTATTGGATTGCCGCCCGTTTTAGATCTGCCTGCAGACTGAAGCTGTTGAACCGGTAAGTGTTGTTCTTGTTTATTCTACACATACGGGTACTGCCTTCTAAGAAACCATGTTACGCATATCCATTTATAAATAAATGCAAGCAAATGACTGACGTTGAATTATTACAGTTACAAAGCAATGCTTGATTAACTGTGCGCAAACAAATGATTTATATAAAATAGAATTATTCGTGTTAGATAGAAATTCTGTAAACCAATTTTATCCTATTTACCCAACCCCTCTGCTCGGGCAGGATATGACACAAGGTCATTTTTAAGCGAAGTTTAACAGGTTTGAATTCAGAGTTTTCCTTCTCCTAGACTAGTTGCATTGTAGCGGAAGGAAATTTCGTATTTTGGTTTTGCGCGTAACTTAATTCGACGCATAATTTCACCCAATCAGGATGACTTATCCTATTCATTCCGTCTCCTTTCCGGGCTGCAGAAATTGGGGAAGCTGCCAAACACAGCCTTTTCGCAGAACGGTTCTGTATAGACGTCCCATCTTCCTGCTCTTAAATAGCAGCAGCAGCAGCAGCAGCATGGACACAATGAGGGAACCTATCTAATTTGTGGATCCCTTGCGTCTATTTCTCTTAGACCAAGGGTTCCCAGTTGAATATGAATTAGATAGATTCAATACGCCACACACAGGAACAACTTTATTTCACCCCCAAAATTGGCTATGTCGATCGCGATGTCTGATTCGGCTCCGGCACCTAGCTCTTACTTCACCTCTGGGCAACATTTTTTAGAGACATTCACGCTTCTCCCCCAAACAACCAGAAACACAAACTCACGGTGACTACAAAGTTTATTTCCTCCAACGGCAAACATGACTTTCGCTATATACTGCGAACATACCTCCCTCGTTCGTCCAACAACACACGCTGTTTTCTCCACTCTCTCATAACTCCATTTCGTCTTCGTACTTCTCCATCATCCTTTTATTTCTCACAACCTAGCGAGGAAACACGTAACTAAAACCCTCACTAAAAATATAAACAACCATCCTCGCCCAACAATAACAATTTTCCTATCGCTAAAGCCTCCCCAAGGCTGAAGGACCCAGTCTGTCCTACTATTTACCCATAGCTGGAGGGAGAATAATTGGATCCATACCTTTCCCAAGGGTATTACTGCTATGTGAAATGCAGTCAGTCTCGTCCAGGATTTGAACTCATATCGCCATGTTCATATCCTACGACGATAACCATTACACCAAGGGCACCATTTTACTGTATGCAGAAAAATGATCCCAGGCTCGTTTAAAAAAGTTATCTTGAAAATGTGTTTACAAATCATATATATTTAATACATATGTATAAAGAGGATTTAGCATTAAATAACCTACAATGGTTGATATGCCATAAAACCCAACCAAACCAAATCCTATATATTTAATATATATGTATAAAGAGGATTTGGCATTAAATAACCTACAATGGTTGATAGGCCATAAAATCCAACCAAACCAAATCCTATATATTTAATATATATGTATAAAGAGGATTTAGCATTAAATAACATACAATGGTTGATAGGCCATAAAATCCAACCAAACCAAATCATATATATTTAATATATATGTATAAACAGGATTTGGCATTAAATAACCAATAATGGTTGATATGCCATAAAAGCCAACCAAACCAAATCATCTATATCTAATATATATGTATAAAGAGGATTTGGCATTAAATAACCTACAACGGTTGATATGACATAAAACCAAACCAAACCAAACCAAACCAAATCTTCCTTTTCTTTTTTTTCAATCTAGATAGATAGATAGATAGATAGATCTATTTGATCAGGTATTGTGGAAGTGTATATTTGGAAGTAATATCTTCAACACCTGTTGAATTTCCACGGATCCAATGCTGCTGAAAATATTAATATTTCATTTTCTCTCTGAGGATGTTCTTCGATTCGATCATTTTCCTTGCTCTATCAGCTCCCCAACCCTCGCCCAGACCATTTTGTGGGCTCTGACCAATCTCCCAGCGTTGATCATTAACTGTTTCTATTATTTCCTGTTTCGACGCCTCCTCCCAACACCCTTCCCAATACTGGCGCCGCCACCGCAGCTGCCTCTGCAGCCGCCGCCGTCTGGAACGATTATAAACGACCAGCAGTTTACCGGGTAAGCCTGTTAATTAAACAAAATAAATTTGTTTTGAAACCTGTAAGGAAAAGAAAGAAGAATTGCCACTATGGAAAAGGCCTTCATGTTATGATTAACAAGCTTATCTCACAAGTCATTCACAGCCAACCCTGTCGGCGGATAACCCATTCGGTTGGGGCTGTAGAATACACTGACTGTATCTCTGCAAAGGAATAAGTCCCAACCCCAATGAGTGTCCTAGATATGACATTAAACAATCTGATGGCGAGACTTGAAGCTTTGGGGAATATAGAGTGCCCCTTTATTGCCATCACTCCCAGGTCTACAGTAACTCAAAGTGGTAGTACCTAATAGGGTCCTATCAATGGGTCAAATAGTACTGTTTGATGTTCAAACTGGGAGCAAACAAGTGACTCGTGTTAAATTGAATTGGTTGAAATAGAACTGTTTGATTATTTAACTGTGTGTAAACAAATAACCAATGTTTAATTGAATTGTTGGTGACACATAGCAATACTTAGAACAATTTAACTGTGTACAAATAAAACTGTTAATGTGGAATGCTTAGAACCATTTAACAGTGTGTAAACAATTGAGTAACGTTGAATAGAATTATCAGTGCTGATTCACAATAATTGGAAGTATTTAACTGTGTGTCTAAATTGAATTAATTGTGTTACATAGTGATGCTTGTGTTGGGTCAGTAAAATGGTAATTCCTGTGTATGGAGTGAGTGAGGGAGAGGCTCTTTGTGACTGAATATACTAATCACATAATGAACCCAGAAGTCTAGGCGCAAAATCTAAAATCCAGTCAGATAGATTCGACCAGGCGTTCAGTGAGGCAGTGACATTAAAATCTCTCAGAGAGACAACCTTAAGATATCAGATATCTTCTTCAGAGCGCCGGTAAGTCCCTTAAACTGAACTTTATTCACAGGAAGGACTGTATATTGTTATTGATTGTTTCACGTGTTGGTTAAATTGTTAGCATTAAACGAAGTATTAACTCATCTATTTGTTGCTGTTAGCCTTAGAATAAACGCTATGAGAGTAAAGTTGTCGACCGTAGTTGAGGGCGACCAGAAGGCTCCCTTTTCAAAAGCTACTACACCGAGGTGTAGTGGAGGGCGCTACTCCTTTCCCTGGATTGTTCCACTTTACCCTTGATACGTACCTTATATTGCTGAATGTTAAGCAAGGAGGTGTCAAGTACCATTTTAAAAGTCTTTGGTGCGACTCGACCTGGGATTGAACTCCGGTAGTCAAGATTGAACCTGAAACTTCCAACGAATTCATTCCGAAGTACTTTGAATCAAACGCCTATATCCGTTTCGCCATATGTCCTGCCGGATAATTCAGCGTGAATTTTTGGGACTAAACAATCCAATGCCCTTATCGACCAGTGAGATAGTTCTTATAACTATTATGTACGATTTTTACCTTAGCGGATATTGCAATATTTTTTTGTGAATATAACAATAAAAAAAAGACAACAGTCCGGATACTGGAAATGATTTTTAAAAAATATCTTTATCATCCCCTTGAAAATTACCTATGATGGCGGAAATTTATTTTAAAGTCTTTCAAATTAAATAAACCTTAAAATATTTTTTTTTAAATGTTAAAAGGAAACTTGTCTGATTTTTTAACGAAATATGCTTAATTGCTTCTTATTCAAAGAATGAATGTGCTGTCACTGGTCATGTGTTAAAACAACTGAAAACATCGCACATAGAACTTTGACTAGTTTCTACACGTACAGTAAACATTTCTTTGGTTGAGTTTTATGGCATATCAACCATTGTGGGTTATTTAATGCCAAATCATCTTTATACATATATATTGAATATATATGCTTTGGTTTAATTGGGTTTTATGGCATATCAACCATTGTAGGTTATTTAATGCCAAATCCTCTATACATATATATTAACTCTATTATTTGGCTTAATTTGGTTTTATGGCATATCAACCATTCTGGGTTATTTAATACCAAATCCTTTTTTAAACATATATATTAAATAAATGATATCTAAACATATTTTGTAGATAACATTTTTAAACGAGGCTGAGCACAATTTTTTTATTTTTTGCACACAGTTAAATGGTTTTACTTATTTCTATCTCACGTGAATAATTCTATTTACAATAATTCATGCAATTCAGTTAAGCACAGGTCATTTGTTTGCACTCAGTTTAAATGTCAAATCGTTGTATTTGACCCATAGATAGGACCCTATCATATTTACCAACCCCTCCGCTTGGGCAGGATATGACACAAGGTCAATCTTTTAAGCGGAGTTTAACAGGTTTCAATTCAGAGTTTTCCTTCTCCTAGACTAGTTACCTCACCAAGGCTGAAGAACCTAGTCTGTCCTACTATTTACCCATAGCTGGAGGGAGAATAATTGGATTCATACCTTTCCCAAGGGTATTAGTGCGATGGGAAATGCAATCAGTCTCGTCCAGGAATTGAACTCGTGTCGCCGTGTCCATTTCCTACGACGATAACCATTACACCACAGGCACCTCCACAAAACACCACGGGCACCTCCACATAGATAGGACCCTATCAGGTGCAACCACCCCGGTTGAGAGTGGACCTTGGGAGCGATGGCAATGAAGGGGTACTCCGTATTCCCCAAAGCTCCAACATCAGATTACTCATTATATCCAGGACTCTCATTGGGGAGGATTCTTATTCCTTTGCAGAGATGCAATCGGTGTATTCTATAGCTCCTGTCGACTGGGCCATATTTGACCGGAAACTGATCAAATTATTAGATTACTATATGATATCGAATTTTCTGAAATACCCTATTTGTATGTGTGCGTATATGTATTTGTGTGTGTGTGTGTGTGTGTGTGTGTGTGTGTGTTTAAAATTATGATTCAGTGATGATAAAAGAATACTGTAACGTAATGGCCAAGGGGTTTCGGTTCATGCCTTTGGGTTTAGTTAGGTGAGAACCTTTCGGCTCAGCACATGGGTTAGTTAGGTGCAAACGTTGATGCTGGTGTTAACGCGGGCGCGCGCGGGCGGACGAAGGTGTCACTCAGATGTCACAATAGTCCGAGACGAAACGGGTGACGGAGTTCGAGTGACGTCACGCACCGGAAGCGCACAAAGGTTTGTGGAGAATTGAAAGAAAGTTAGGGAGTTGAATACTAGACGCCAAACGAGGAGGATCGACTTTTGGAGCTTGCAGACGCGAGGCGAACTTGCGCCCAATGGGGACTGCTCGAGATAGGGGCCAAATGAATAAGACGGCAGGGCGAGATTGTGTCTCTCCTCCTTATGTCGAAACCTTTAACTCAAAAGTAATAAAAAGGTTTCGTACCTGAACGAGAAGTCGTTACGTGTTTTTCGTAATTTCGAGATTCCTATGTTCTTTATATATTCTATCGTTATGAACATTACATGTCTATTTCGCACATGGCGTTAATTGTGGCTATGGAACAAAACTATATAAATGATCTGTACTTTTTAATTAGAGAAATATACAGTAGATATTAAAAATAAAACTCCCAAAGTTTTCCTTTCTATTCGAGTTTCATGAATGTCGATCCTCAGGTAGACAAAAAAATGCTGAACATAAGGAAGCAATCATTTTCTAGTTGAAATATTTTCGCTTAAGTATTTTAATGGTTGTCACGTGACGTAAATACTCATGAGGCACATCTATTTTAATACGAAACCATTTAAGTGAAATGATAATTATTTTCTCATGTATATTTTCTTACCGACCTGCCGTTTGACATTCGGGAAACTCGAGTTCTAGGATAACATTGAAAGTTTTTACAGGTAACGTTCTATATATATATATATATATATATATATATATATATGTGTGTGTGTGTGTGTGTGTGTGTGTGCGTGTGTGTGGTTAAATAATGTATAAAAAGTGAATAATATATACATAAAGTCAACGACGAAAGAATTCGTACACCCATCAATTTTGAATACTATTATCCATCTCTCAGAATCTATTAACAGTGCGATACCGGGGTGCCTCGGGTAGCGTAATGGTTAGCAAGCTAGACTAGCACACCTACACGGGTGAGTTCGAGTCTCACTTGGTGCCCCATTCATATGACCTTGTGCCACATCTAAGCCAGAAGCTTAGTAAATTACTACCCGTACGATACCAGTTTTTTTATACATTAATAAGCACTCAAAGAAATATAAAACTCAGTTTTCAGACCAATAAATTTGTTGCGATATTGACCAACCATGTGCCGTCTTAGGGAAACAAGGCGATATAAAATTTACATGCATGTCGACAGTGCCAACCAACCTACAGACTTGCATATCGACAAGTGCTGTGCTGCGATACGACAAGATTAAATATAACAAATTTGACAGACGAATTATACAAAACAAGAAAAAACAAAAATAATCGTACAGTAGAAAATATCGTTTTAGATTGATTGATTCGTGTAAGTACTATACATAATTATTTTATCGGTGAAACCTTCTAGACTATTTATTTAGTAAAATATTTGTGATAATTCCAACTAAGAACATCACGTGGTGCATAGAGACTCTAATGCCCGTATGATGCCAGGTTTTTGTATGCTTTATCAGTATAAAAAAAAAGAGAAATATAAAACTCAATTTTCTAAATAATCGGTTAAAAACAATAAATTTGACTGATGAATTATAAAGTAAAGTTTACGACCTTTAGTCGAAGGTGACCCGAAGGCTCCCTTTTCTATAGCTACTACACCGAAGTTTAAGGGAGGACGCTACTCCATTCCCTGGACTGCTCCACTTTACCTTTGATCCTTACCTTATAGTGCTGAGCAAGGCAGCATCAAGTACCATTTTTGAGTCTTTGGTATGACTCAACCTGGGATTGGACCCCAGTTTACCGGATCATTGGTGATCACTTTAACCATTATGCCAATGGAACCGGGATGAATTATACAAAACAGAAAAAGACAGAATTATTCATACCAGAGAAAATATCGTTTTAAATTGATTGATTCGTATCTGTAATTTACATAATTATTATATCGGTTAAGCCTTCTCAACTCTATATTCCGTAGAATATTTATTCAGTAGAATATTTGTGACAATTCCAGCCAAGAACTTCACAGTATTTATGCTGGATATTTTGTCAGCCAAGACCATCTCGACATTCATGCTATGATGTTGGCTGGTGAACTCTTAGTCTCGGATAGGGGCGTCCCCCAGACTTTACCTGCTTCGAGGCGCCACATTGGGGTAATGCCAACGGGGGCCACGAATTTTTGTTCCTGCCTCACATGGTTCTTAACCTGTGCGCTGCCGCCATTTTAAAATGCCCTAGCACCGAATTTTGGCATTGAGAGACGTCAGTTAAATACAAGCAAAGAACATCACATTGTGCATGGAATGTCACCATTGTTATTTTTTACGTTAACAACACGAAGGGGATGACAAAGGTGCTTAGTGTTGACTTGAGACAAAGAATTATTAACATCCACAAGTCGGGAAATAGTTACAGCCCAAGTCAGTTATCCCTAGATCTACGGTACAGTTCGCTATAAAGAAGTTTAAACAGTTTGGTACAACAGAGAATTTGCCTGGGCGTGTAAGAAAACCCAAATAGTCATCGGGAAGAATAGGAAAAATATGTCACAAGGTTAATATATAATTCAAGAGTTGTTTTGAAAGACATCAGCAAAAGTTTGGATACAATGGGTTTGATTATGTAAATACTCACTTAATACAACGTTGTTTGAATAGAAATGGATTGTATGGAAAGCAACCCCGACGAACCACACTTTACAAACCCTGTCTCATTGCTGCTCGGTTTAATTTTGCCAAAATGCTCTTATACATAAAAAATTGCTTTTGTGAACAAGTACTACCGAGTGATGAAACAAAAATTAAGCTTTTTGGACATAATGATTTACAGAAAATTTGGCGTTAGAAAGGTAAGGTTTTCTCCCCAAAGAATAAATTGCCAACACTAAAACATAGAGGTAGTACGATGGTGTTTTGTGGTTATTTTAGTTCAATGGAGGACTGGACAATTTATTGCAAGCGGAATAATGAAATCTGAAGACTATATCAAAATTCCAGATAAAAATCTACGACTTTCAGCGCAAAATATTGATCTAGGCCGGCGATTTATTTTCCAACATGATCCCAAACATACATTTAAATCAGTGCCTGCTTGGCTTGATAAAAACAAGATTACAGATCTGCCATGGCCTTCAAAAAGTCCTGACTTGAATCCTATTGAAAAGCTATGGCAAGAATTGAAAGCTCGAATAAATCGTCGGTCGCCAGGAATTTGAACGTGTAACCATTGAAGAATGGAAGAAAGTATCAAAAAAGATTTGTTCAAATCTCATCAAAAACATTAGACAACGATTGCAACAAGTTATAAAGATGAGAAACCAAGCTATTGACTTTCAATATTATGAAAATTGTTCAAATTTTCAGTTTCTCATATCTGAATAAATAATTTTGTTTTTCCTCTATTGTTTATTTTTCTTATATTTAGTAAATTTAAACTAACCTTCTCAAAATTGACTTTTATATTCTTTTTTTTTGGTACTGAATAACTTAAAAAGTTTGGCATCATACGAGTATTAAAATCTAAGAAATTGGTCAAAATATATATATATTATTCCCAGAAAAAAACAATATTGGGTCACATAAGGATAATGGATTTTTTCCATCCAGTTAAGAGCATTGATATGAATCAAAGACTCTGAAAATAATTTTTAACAGGACTTCATCAGATCCATTTGTAAAATAAAATAAATTACAACCAGATAGGAAAGATAGTCAAAGGAAGGAAAAAAATTTGAAATTTGAATAATTTATTCGTCCTGATGGAATTTTTCCCTTGTCCGGATTTAATGGATTGAAGAATGCCCCCCCCTCTCTCTCTCTCTCTCTATATATATATATATATATATATATTATTTTTATTTTTATACCTATATACCTGGCAGTGTGAAAAGAACAGATGATACAATTTGTAATAAAAAAAATATTACACACACTGATATATGGGGAAAGATTCAATTAAAAAAAGAAAAGACGAAAAACATTTGTACTGTCTGAAAATAATCAACCACCACCACAATGTTTAGTCAAAAGAAAAAAATAGAGTTACCTTAGCTGATAACTTTACAACTCAGCTATTTTGGCGACCTGTGTAGACTTGGGAATTTAATGCATTATATATTAGCTTTCATTTGGGTATATTTTATGCTATCGGATAACGGAGTGCTCAATTCCTTAGAAGAACTTTTGTATTATGTGAGTGGCAGCCATTAATCCCTTTGCCAGAGTGATCAACCCCCTAGGAAAAGAGCGTATATATTTTATTTTTTATTTATCTGTATACCTATGTTATAACTCTGGTGGTGTGAAAAAATCTAGTTGATACAATTTATAGATAAAAAATATTACACAAACTGATTATCTGGGAAAAAAATTCAATAAAAAAAGAAAAGACGAAAAACATTTGTACTGCTTGAAAATAATCAACCAGCATCACAATGTCTAGCCAAAAGAAAAAACAGAGTTACCTCAGCTGATACATAAAAGTGCTCAATATACTAAATAGAGCAAAACTGAAATACCTAAAGAGCCAGAAGTAATCTACCAAGGTTTCACCAACCGAATCATCAGGATAATTCAGACAAAAGAGGGTTGGCCCAAATGACATTTTATTACAAAATAATTAATCACACCACAATGTCAAGCCAAAAGAAAAAACACCGATGGAGTAACATAAGCTGAAACGCAAAATTGCTCAATACAGGAAGTAGCGCGAATAACTTAAATAACATATATATATATATATATATATATATATATATATATATACATATATATTATCTAACTTATATATATATATATATATATATATATATATATATATATATATATATTATCTAACTTATATATAAAGTAATGTAACACATATGTATGTATATAGAAAGTTAGATGAGATAGATATATATATATATACATTAAGATAAGTCATATATATATATATATATATATAATGTTAAAACAGTTTTCCTAAAATGGATCGAACAATTAATTCTTTATAAACAAATATATCTCAGGTTACAATCGATTTCACGAAATTCATTCGATCTTCAGGTATTTCTTAGTGAAACTCACCGTAATTTAAGGAGACATTTTAACTTTAAAAACTTTTTAAAATACATCTCTGGATGTTGACCACCCCTGTCGGTGGAGTTTAGAATACGAGAACTGTATCTCCCGCAGAGGGGTAAGACCCTCCCCCCACCAGGCATGAGAAAAGGGTGTCCTGTATATGACACTAAACTGCATCTTATTGTGAAGTTCCAATTATGGAGATATATGAAGGGTTGAATACGCCTTTATTGGCATTACTTCCAGATCTACTCTGACCCAGAATGGTAGTACGCTCGGGTCCCACCTATGGGTTAAGTTGATCAGTTTTTAGATTATTCGTATTTGATAGTGCCATGTGCAAAAAAAAAAAAAATTAAGAAATATGTGTCTAAAAAATGTAGATATAAATATACAATAAACGCGATTCCCTAACCTCTAAGCATAGATTAACCTTAGGCGGGTTGACATACCGTTAAAATTAATCAATCAATCTTTTCTAGACGTTGATTTTAATCACAGTCGTACGTTCTTTTTTCATATCTAAAGAGGCCTGGAGGTTGATTTTCCAAAGAAAGCAACAGCTTTTAAAACAAGCGCCGTACTTCCTCGTAGGAAAATTTTTTTTTTCTCTTGCCGCTGGTGTTATTTTATTCATAAATCGTTATCGGTTCGACCTGTCCTGCTTAGAAAATGACAGAAGTTTGTAATCAATCCAGGTATTTCAGCGGGAGATTGTTCTAGGCGGCCAGAAATAGAGGGGTCATTTTATCGCCTACGCTTTTGAGAATGGTCTGGTAGGGGAGAATTTTGAAGAACAAAGAAATCATCTGTTTGATGTTTGACCCTCAAGAAAACCAATCACGTGACCTTTCGGCTTGATGGTCGAATATCTGCGCATGCCCAAAGGTTGAAGCAAAATACACTGACTCAAATTAAAATTGCGACCCCATGAATCTGTGTTTCAATTAAACGTGCGTGTAATATAATCATCATCATCATCACCATTACGTCTCATTACAGATCTCTCTCTCTCTCTCTCTCTCTCTCTCTCTCTCTCTCTCTCTCTCTCTCTAATCATCCCTATCATTCATCGATCCTGACTGGTCCTCCAGACTGTATCCAGTGTCCACACAGAGCTGTTGTATGAAAGTCTTTGATGGTCGACCAATACTTGTGTGTCCATGTGTAGGAGTCCATTGGAGAATGTCGCTTATGAGTTCGTTCTTACTTCTCCAGCAGCGCCTTGCATATCTTGTCCGTCTTACTTGGATTGTTTGTAAGATGGGAGGTAAGCGGCCGTACAGCTGTTGTTTTATGGGATATTACCATCAGAATTTATTAAAAATTGCTCGAAACATTTTTCGGTAGTTCCCTTTCAGTTTTTTTTCCATGCGTTTCATTAACGTCCAGGAGGTGCAACCATACAGTAGTATTGACACAGCCAAAGCTTGGAAGAGATCCCATTTTATTTCCATGTGATTGACAACCTGTTAATAACTGTCTACGCCTTCGCTATTCTTAACAATTTTTTAAATACAAATTAATTTTTTTCTAAACCAAAAATATCAGGATCTTATTATTTCAAGTGGAATATAGTACGATCAAAATGGACATTATTAGGTATTATTCATTACCAAACTCCAAAACGGATACTAAAAGAGAGAGAGAGAGAGAGAGAGAGAGTGAGTGAGAAGAAAAGGAAAAAACTCAGAGAAAACAATTTCACAAACAATGTAAATATAAACGCGATTCTCTACTCTCAAGGAATAAAATAACCCTAGACAGGCTGACATGCCGTTTATAAGAATCATTCAATCAAGACTCTGGAGGGTTATTCCAAGTGATCCTGTAATCGTCGGTACAACTGTCAAATTCTGTGCTTCACTTTTTGCTTCCTCGCCATTTCAGTTCTTCTTTAAGGTCAAGAATTTCTTTCTTTTGGTTGTGTTCTTTCTGCTGAGACAACTACTTCCGTATTTTAACTGGTTTTCTTATGGATCACAATCACAAAATCTGTTTTTGAACACAGTCAAGTATTATTACTATAGTTATTATTATTATTGTTGTTGTTGTTGCCTTTTCGAATGTAAATTCGTTTCTGTTTAAAAAAAAGGTTGGGCCAGACAAAACGTTTTTTTGATTATTTCAATGGCTGACTATTGAATGACGGGTGTCAATGATTTAGTTTTATTTTATGTATGATCTAGCGCTTCAGGAACATATTTTGCTAGCGCAGCACAAAATGGCCACCAAATCTGAAAAAAAAAGATGCGTGTTTGATCTAGCGCTTCAGGGATAAATTTTGCTAGCGCAGCACAAAATGGCCACCAAATCTGAAAAAAAAAGATACGTGTTTGATCGAGCGCTTCATGAATATATTTTGCTAGCGCAGCACAAAATGGCCATCAAATCAACAAGAAAAAAGATACATGTTTGATCGAGCGATACAGAGACATATTTTGCAAGCGCTGTACAAAATGGCTACCAAATCTACAAGAAAAAAGATACATGTTTGATCTAACGCTTCAGGGACATATTTTGCTAGCGCAGCACAAAATGGCCACCAAATCTACAAGAAAAAAGATACGTGTTTGATCGAGCGCTTCATGAACATATTTTGCAAGCGCAGCACAAAATGGCCATCAAATCTACAAGGAAAAAGATACATGTTTGATCTAGCGCTTCAGGGACATATTTTGCTAGCGCAGCACAAAATGGCCACCAAATCTACAAGAAAAAAGATACGTGTTTGATCGAGCGCTTCAGGGACATATTTTGCAAGCGCAGCCCAAAATAGCTACCAAATCTATAAAAAAAGTTTCTTTTTTTTAACACTTCTAATCGAATTTTTATTTACCTGAAAGCAAAAGAAAAGAAATGATAAAATCTTTTACTCGGGTCTTGCATACATAGTTTTAAACACTCAGATTTTATCAGTTATTTCTTTTATTCCTTACAAGAATAGATTCAAGAAGCTGCACTCTACAAAACAGCTAGTGTTCGAGCCACTTTCGTTCTACCTCATAAATAAAAACACTGCAGGAGAAAAAAGCAAGTCAGAAGGGAAATCCTCCGGTAAGTTTCAATGCATAAACGCACTCGAATTATCCAACTAGCTCGGTGTGGACACTTGATGCCGTCTTGAGGACCTGACAAGAGCAATAAACGATAGGAACGGATGGGGAGAGAGAGAGTGAGAGTCAAAGGAATCTCTGCTATCGGCACAACTTGAAGATGAGTTGAGAGGGCAGGTGCCGTTTGAGGAGAAAGCCTCGGGAAATAAGCTATGAATTATTTTATGAGCTTCCCGAACCGAAAGGCCAAGAAGCTAGCAAACAATACCCGCATCCCTGCAGACACTGAGCTGGTATGAGACACAAGAAGCGAGGCTGCTAGGCGGGGCGGTTAAAACTTTGGTTCTGTCGGCATTTTCTTTCAGGTGCCGGGTAATAAATCCATGTCTTATTTCTTTTAGAGTATCAACTCATTGCCTTTAGTACCAGAGCACAGTGATCAAGAGTGATAGAACTGGTTAGGAGTCAGTGTACGGGTCAAATAGAATTGTTCAATAATTTACTTAGGATTATTATTATTATTGGTTCATTGAAAGCATACAACTGTGTACAAATTGCTCGTAGTAGATAGGAATTGTTGATAGAGTTCCAACAGTTGAATAGCATTAGTTGAAACCATTTAAACTGTACAAACAAATGATTGATATTAAATAGAATTATTAGTAATAGATAGCTATACTTGAAACCATTTAATTGAATCCAAAGAAATGAATGATATTAAATAGAATTATTATAGTTGATAGCAATACTTGAAACCATTCACCTGTGTGTAAACAAATGATTGATATTAAATAGAATTATTAGAGTTAGATAGCAATACTTGAAACCATTTAATTGAATGCAGAGAAATGAATAATATTTTATAGAATTATTAGTGTTGACAGCAATACTTGAAACCATTTACCTGTGTGTAAACAAATGATTGATATTAAATAGAATTATTAGTGTTAGATAGCAATACTTGAAACCATTTAACTGCGAGCAAACAAATGATTAATATTAAATAAAATTTTATGCGAGAGAGCAATACTTGAAACAATTTAAATGCGAGTAAACAAATGATTTTTTCAAACTTGAAACAATTCGCTTACAAATTATATATATATATATATATATATATATATATAAAGAAAAAAACAGTGTCGTTAGAGAATGGTTTTATCTATAGTTGAATAATTTGCCACTGTTAAAAATTTAATTTTTTTACATTAAATCCTCATCAGGGCGTTTAAATATGTGATATTGTATCTTCTAAATTTTGTTTAAATAAAAAAATTATTTGTTAAATGTGTAGAGAAGAGGAAAATCTCGTATTTTGGTTTGGCGCGCAATTTAATTCAACACTGAATTTCACCCAATCAGGATGACTTATCCTATTCATCCCGGACCTTCATTTCCGGCAAGCAAAACGGGTGAGCGGCCAAACCCAGTCTCTTCGGCGTGAGACGGCGACCAGAACAGACGTTCCTCTGTTCGTCCCAGCTTAGCGATGCTTTTTAGCTAAACAAGCCACCCAGTGTGGACATCTCACTGTGGCTTTAACACTAGCAGCAGCAACATGGACACTCAACGAGGGAACCATCTAATTTATGGATTCTTTACGAGGAATCCCAGTTGAACATAAATTAGAAACATTCAGCATGCCTTCCACAGGCACCACTTCATGTCACCCCAAAAATTGACTATGTCGATCCGAGCGTAACTCCGCTCTCGACAACATGGAGATATCGCAGACTCTCCTCCAAAAAACAGATACAAAACCACCTGCTGACTTTAAACACATCCCTCACACGTCCAACAACACGCTGCCATCTCAACATCCCGCTAAGCCATTTCGTCTCCAACACTAACAAGCCTAAACACCACAAGTATTGCAGCACCAAAAGCAAACCATATTCAAAGCTGCAAATAAAAAACTTTCGTTGTTGTGTTGTTAAAGCAAAGTTTCGTAATTCATTTGTGTTGCCTAAAAAATATAGTGTTAAACAAATAACCATTTCACACACCGCTACAAATTGGTGATCCGGCATGGCACCTTCTGAATTGCGAGACAAATAAAAACTATTCATAACACCTTTCGACCTACTTCATCTTCATCATCTTCAACCACCCTTTATATATCCCACAACACTAAGCGAGGAAACGACACAACGTAAACACACATACATTACACCCTCTTCCTCGCTGAACCTAACAAACTTTTCCTCGCTTACCAACAACAAAAACTCTGGCTACAAAAAATGAAAAGAAAAAAATGAGAAAGTTCTTAACATTCTATTTCCATTTGTGACAATCTGTTTCAAAACTGTCATATGTAGTTTGTGTTAAAAATGTATTCTAAAAGCTTAACGTATTTCTTTTAAAAGATAATATATATATATATATATATATATATATATATATATATATATATATATATGTGTGTGTGTGTGTGTGTGTGTGTGTGTCGAAAAAGGTAAACGCACAAAAGATATATATTTGTTGTAGTTGAATTTATTCATTTATTCAATTTTTGCCGACGCATTTCGACTTCATAATTTGCCCGAATACAAAAGCATTTTATTAAAAATTTATTTTTAAGTATGAGAATAAAATAATCATAACAGAAAAGTTTTTTCATCCAAGTCCAGAGTCATTATCAAGGCAAAACATCATTTAGCCCTTATAATGCCAATGGACACGGTGACACGAGTTCAAATCCTGAACGAGACTGATTGCATTTCACATAGCACTAATACTCTTGGGAAAGGTATGAATCCAATTATTCTCCCTCCAGCTATGGATAAGTAGTAGGGCAGACTAGGTTCTTCAGCCTTGGTGAGGCAACTAGTCAAGGAGAAGGAAAACTGAAAGTCCGCTTAAAAATTGACCTTGTGTCATATCCTGGCCGAGCGCAGGGGTTGGTAAATATGATAATGCCAATATATATATATATATATATATAAATAGGATTTTGCATTAAATATCTCACCAGGGATAAAACACTACCATAAAACACTAATCAACAACCAACATATTCCTTTTTGACGAGGCTATAGGTGCTGCTTAAGACTAAGTTGATTTTTTTTTTCATGCGCCTCACGACACAAAAGTCGAGAAGTGATATAAGCGCTGTGCGACTGTGAGAAAGTATAAACTTGATAAAATTGTATGTCTCACTGACAGCTTATTTATTTGTCCGTCATGTCGACGACAGTCTCCTGTTACACATTAACAGCGATGTAATTTCACGCGGCTTGTGTTTCTAAGTGATCAGATCTCAGTCAAAATATACGTCTGCTCTCTTCCAGCCAATGGGATTAATTACTAACTGTAGCTTAGTTTGATGCGAGACAAGAAGTACATATCACTCGGTGAGAATCGAACTCACTAACAATGGTCTATTAGCCAAGATTACTGGCCATTCCAAAACATTTTTCCGGTCGGCAGGCTCATTGTATCCTCTGCAGAGGATTAAGGCTCTCTCTAAAAAAAAAAAAAAAGAGAGAATGTTCTGGGTATGACACTAAAATACATCGAATAGTGAATCTCCAGTTCTGGATATCTGAGGTGTGTGGAGTACCCCTTCATTGCCATTACTCCCAGGTCCACTCTACCTACAAAGAACATGATGCCATAAACTCTCGGCATAAAATGAGCGGAGACTAGTTGACATGTCGTTAAAATCAATTAATCATTATACCACGTGATTTTTAGTCGACATAGACTTCCGGTCAGGGCAATTCAGGATCTATACACACTCTCAGACACACACACACACACACACACACACATATATATATATATACTGTGGTATGTACAACATTTTTGAATATCTTTAAATAGAGTATATCTCATAAGTTCTAAAAAGACCATTTTTCCGGTCACGTCCCGTCAGAGAACACTATGACAAAATACAAAGGAAAATAATCATTTGATCGGTAGTTTACGAAAAGAAAAAAGAAATACACACACAGAAACACACACACACACACACACACACATATATATATATATATATAATTCATGGAATTTAGACTGAGACCCCTGGGTTTCATGGATCTTTTGGCAAAACAACAATCATCTGGCAGTTAAGAAAATAAAATGAATCGAAAATCGAAAACCGAAAAAATACAGTAAAAAAACGCTGGGATTTTGTTGGAATCTTTACGTGCAATTGTAAGTTTGTGAGTGTGTGAGTGTGTGTGAGTGTGTGTGTATGCTTATGTGGGTTATAGTTGCGTATTATTGTGTGTATGTGTAAGTGTAAGCGAGTGTCAGTGAAGGTACATACGCAGCGTGTTGTTTTAACCGGATGTAAATTCGTCGGTGTATCTTAATTTTTCGCTACATTATTTTATTTCAGTATGTGTAGGTGACTATAGCTAAGGAACAAAGTATCATCATTGCATGTCGAGGGGAATGAATAAAGATTTGATTTGTAAGCGTATTTAAACGGTTACATTATGGTAGACCAGAATCACAATGGGTATAAGTAGGGGTATATTGTATTACAATATCATCATCATCATCATCATCATCATGTCGTGCCGCCAGCACGGATATCCCTGGTCCTCTCTTGCCACTTCTCCCTATCATTCATCGCCTCTGGCAGGTCTTCAGGGTTACATCATGTGTCCTCACATAGCTGCTGTAGGTTTATAGAACTACCATTTTTAAACATGTTTATTAAAAATGAAAATGATTATATTATCATAGCTGTTTCTTACAAAACTAGCTGTTTCTTACAAACTCACAGACACCCAAAAATACCTCCATTTCAGAAGCCACACAAAATTGCATCAAATCAGTCCATTACACCTTAACACGTGGGATATGCACTATAATGACTAACAAACAATCGACAAACAACAATTTTACTCCTCTGTCGGTGGTCGCAGGACACACTTCAAAAAAAGAGTACATTCTCTGAATAATTTGTTATATATATATATATATATATGTGTGTGTGTGTGTGTGTGTGTGTGTGTGTGTGTGGTTAGGCAGCAGTCGTTCATTTAAGCATGTTTCATTAAATAAAAAAGACAAATTTTGTCTGTATAATTTATTTAAGATCCTTTCAAGTTTTCTGGTAAGTGTCTTAGTTTCAAATAGGTATTGGTCGATGAATTTTCCAAAATCAAATAAGTTATACAGACAAAATTTTTCTTTATTATTTAATGAAACATATATATATATATATATATATATATATATATATATGTGTGTGTGTGTGTGTGTGTGTGTGTGTGTGTGTGTGTGTGTGTGTGTGAGTTATTATTCAATCTAGTAAATCTGAAGTAGGGAATAATCAGGACAAATAAAATTTTCAAAAATAGAATATTAAATTTAAATAATCTTGGGAAAGAACTTAATATAAATAAATTCCACGGAGCAAATAATTTTTTTTTCTTAGAAAAAAAAAAAAAAAAAAAAACAGAAAATGGTTTATTAAATTGGTAAATGAATTAGAATTTGTAATTTATATAAATGATTTTTACTCTATAATTTTAATTTGATGGGGGCGGAACCATAATTAACATTAATTTTAGTTTTTTTAGTTAATTAAAATTTAATATACTAAGATTAGATTGTCTGAATAATTTTGTTATTAATGTTTGAATTTTTGACATGTATTATAGTAACTGTTTATTTGTCGCTACCTCCCACCAGACACGACTTGACACATGGTCAAAAGCCCGAAGGCCGATTAAAGTGGGGATATAGGGGAGGGGAAGGTCAGGAACGAGCCGAGACTCGAACCATCGACTCACTTGGTGCAATGTGAGCCTGATGAGGCAAGCAGTTTCACGAACCCAAATGTGGGTCCGGGCACGTATGCCGGGTTATGGCTTGAACTAGACAGCAAGGTCTAGTGCCATACATAGATTTCGAGAAAGTCCGCGGGGTTTTGTTGTAACTGTTATTGTTGTCTCTGTTAAATTTGAAGAATTTTGCATTTTTGTTTGGCGCGTAATTTAATTCGACCGTTAGGGTCGAAGCATAATTTCACCCAATCAGGATGACTTATCTTATTCATTCCGGATCATCTTTCCGGGCAGCACAAACTGGGGAAAACTGCCAAACCTTTTCTTTTCTCAGAGCTCCTTCGTTCAGTACAGACGTCTTACTGCCTGCTCTTCAATAGCAGCAGCATCACACCACCATGAGGTAAGCAGTCTAATTTAAGGACCCTTTGCGTCTATTTCTCTTAGACCATGGGTTCCCAGTTGAATATGAATTAGATGAATTCAATACGCCACACACAGGAACAACTTTACGTCACCCCCAAAATTGGCTATGTCGACTGCGACAAAAAAATTCGCTCCGACACCTAGCTACTTCTTCACTGGGCAACTTTTTCTGGAGACATTTACGCTTCTCCCCGAAACAACCAGAACCACAAACTCACGGTGACTTCAACGTTTCTCTCGTCAAACAGCAAACACGACTTTTACTACACTATGGCGAACATATCTCCCTCGCACACCCAACAATGCCTTAACCTTACAATGCACTTTTCGCTCAGGCATTTAGCTGCTAAAATGCTTTCTTAACTCTATCATAACTTCATTTCGTTTCCTTACTTCTTTCCTTCCTACGAGACTTGCTGCATAAACGTAAACCCGTGATGTAATGATTATCGTCGTAGGAAATGGACACGAGGACACGAGTTCAAATCCTGGACGAGATTGATTGCATTTCACATAGCACTAATACCCTTGGGAAAGGTATGAATCCAATTATTCTCCCCCAGCTATGGGTAAATAGTAGGACAGACTGGGTTCTTCAGCCTTGGTGAGGCAACTAGTCTAGGAGAAGGATAACTCTGAATTCAAACCTGTTAAACTCCGCTTAAAAATTGACCTTGTGTCATATCCTGGCCGAGCGGAGGGGTTGGTTAATATAATAAACGTAAACCCTTTATTCCATGCTGCCATTAAAAACCTCATTATAAAACATTTCGACATCTTGGAACTTCTCTCTTTTATATACCTAACAAATTTAGCGAGGCAACAACTCAACATAACAACAAGTAAACAATAATCAACGATATCATATCGCTAAAAGTGAATAAATAATGCTTTGAACTTTGAGACTTATCTTCCAATGGCAGAATTGTCTCAGCAAAGTTACGCCAGAATCTGCTGCAGAAAGAAGAAACATACTATGAAAACCACACGTTATAATTTTTCCTCACTTATCAATAGTGAAGGCGCCTCTGGTGGTGTCATAGTTAGCAAGCCCGACTAGCAAACCTACACGAGTGAGTTCGAGTCTCATTGGGTGCCCCTTTCATATGGCCTTCTGTCACATCTAAGCAAAAAGCTTAGTAAATTACCACTTATCAATAGTGATGTAAAAATTAAATATAGGTAGTTGTAGTAAATAAGTTCAATGTTCTTCGGGAGATATCTGGAAGACATACCCCGAATGGCGAATATGAAAACTTTGTTACCATTCATAGAGAAGCAGCCGCCGAGTGTATACCAACCAAACCAAGAGCCAAATGTAGAGTTCCATTGGGGGTCAATGGCAGTTAGCAAAATAAAATAAAATAAAATAGAATAACGTGAAAAAAGCATTTTCCTAAATAAAAGAAAACCAACAAATAGCAACAAACGGAGAAAGATAGATAGTTAAAGAAAAGATTTAGATTGTTAGATAAATAGATAAACAGATAGACAAAAGAAAGTTTTAGATGGATAAGAAAATATCTACAGATTGATAATAAAAAGATTTATATTGATAAAGCACTTCTTGAGATAGACATGTAGCAATATAAAGATAAGACTGAGATAGATAGATAGATAGATAGATAGATAGATAGATAGAAAAAGATTACGATAGATAAAGAAAAGGTGTGGTTTGTTTTAATTATGTTTTATGGCATATCAACCCTTGCGGGTTATTTATGTCCAAATTCTATATATGCATATATATATATAATTTATAAGTGAATAATTTTGTCGGTAAAAATTTTGAAACGAACCAGAGCTCTTTATTTGCACACAGTTAAATGATTTCAAATATTGTGATCCAACACTAATTATTATATTTAGCATAAATCATTTGTTTTCACAAAATGAAATGGTTTCAAGAATTGCAATCTAACACTAATAGTTTTATTTGCACATTGTTAAATGGTTTCAAGTATTTTTATCTAACAATAGTTCTTGAAGTACTGCTAACACTTATAATTCTATTTAGTATTATTCCTTTGTTTGTACACAAAGAAACGGTTTCAAGTACTGCTATTAAACATTAGTTATAAAGAAAGATTAAGATAGATAGATAGATAGATAGATCCTCGGTATTGTGACTATTGTTTACCTTAGAACATCAAACCTCACTGAAAAGGCTAAAGTGCCCTTACTATGAAACAGGACCATGAAACCAACAAAGATGACGAGGCTATGAAATTAAAGATATTTTACCTCCATTTTTCAAATAACATAAGCGTAAAATCCACACGATTGGAATTGGGTAGTTAGCTTTATTCTTCAATACATTCTAATATGGAGCGCACATTTCGCTTCACTGAACTTGAAAGAGATAAATAGCAATTCTTCTATTACCGCCACTGCTTCTCTTTAGGGCATTGATTCTTCAGGTTGGTCAAGTGAAAAAACGGTGCAAAAAGCATCCCCCATTTTTTATAAGACTTTCAAGCGACGCTCTGGTTTGGCATCAACACATCAAAATTTTATGGAGATTACAAACTTGGGTTTTGTTGCCTAACTTGAGTTGATAACGACAGGTCGAAAAATATCTGATTGACGAACATACTAGTATGATTTTTTTCGAGGAATAAAGATAATATGATTTGCAAATACAACAATAATAAGAACGTAACTACAAATATAAAATGGAATATTAATAATAATTCTTTTCGGGTAACTGAATATCAGGAAACAACAAAAATAGGGATACTCGTTTGGTTGATTAATGGAAAAAGGCTATATTTCTTATATGATCCTCCGCGATATCATCTGTCAAAATCCAGTAGTAGTCTGGATGTACCTGTCAAAATAAAATTTCTTCAATCGTCAGTCTAAGTCAAGTAACTCAGACATATGACCCGAGGGTCACTTTTCTATGGCAAACTGCAGAACGATTTTCGTGACTGATATTTTATTGGTTTGGTTTGGTTTCTTTGTTTAATGGCAAATCAACCTTTGCAGGTTATTTAAAGCCAAAACACTCCTTCAAGAAAAACAGTAGTTGTACTATTTAACCCATAGCTGGGAGGATAAGGGGGTTCATACCTTTCCTGAGGGTATTTGACCGAAAATGAACGTAATAGCGCGACTAGAGCTCGAACTCGCTTTCTACGACTCTGCAGTCTATCGCTTTAACCATTACACCACGAGGACATCCCCATATTTTCCTGAAACTTGGTAATTTTTCCTTTGTGTCTGACCATCTTTCTCCTAGAAGGAGGGTTGAATATACTTTAATATTCCAGTTGTTTTCACTTCGCTCGGGCAGGATATGACACAAGGTCAATTTTTTAAGCGGAGTTTAACAGGTTTGAATTCAGAGTTTTCCTTCTCCTAGACTAGTTGCCCCACCAAGGCTGAAGAACCTAGTCTGCCCTACTATTTTACCCATAGCTGGAGGGAGAATAATTGGATTCATACCTTTCCCAAGGGTATTAGTGCTATGTGAAATGCAATCAATCTCGTCCAGGATTTGAACTCGTGTCGCCGTGTCTATTCCCTACGAGGATAACCATTACACCAAGAGCACCTCCTTTTTACCAACCCCTCCGCTCGGGCAGGATATGACACAAGGTCAATTTTTTAAGCGGAGTTTAACAGGTTTGAATTCAGAGTTTTCCTTCACCTAGACTAGTTGCCCCACCAAGGCTGAAGAACCTAGTCTGCCCTACTATTTACCTATAGCTGGAGGGAGAATAATTGGAGTCATACCTCTCCCAAGGGTATTAGTGCTATGTGAAATGCAATCAGTCTCGTCCAGGATTTGAACTCGTGTCGCCGTGTCCATTATACGAGTATAACCATTACACCTCTAAATTTATTTGTTTTATGTTAATATCTTTTCCAATTCTTTCAATGATGGTGAATTTTGCATCTCTTTTATAATCATAACCATTTGAGTAGAAATTGCTGTTATCCATAGATTTGATTTTGTGTCTGTAGACATTTAGTCTAAAGTAAAACGGCCATTCTGACTTTCCAAGATATTGTTTTTAGCAGAGAGTACAGTCGAGTAAATAAATTACATTGTTGCTGTCGCAAATTAATTTGTAGTAACTTCTTAAAAAGTCTTTTTAGTTGTGAAGCTAAATTGGTTGACTGGAGGTGTTTGCAGCTTAGGTTCTTGTGTTGTATAGCCATGACCATGATTAAACTAAACAAACACATAATACATATACATATGCATCCAGAATCATAACGACACAATAATAAAGACGACGAGCGACACAGTCTTTTAGAAAAATATACTTCTCACTTTATTTGAAAGGTTTGTGTGTGAGAGGGAGTTGGAGACCGAACAGAACTGCAACATATTGACCCTCACTCTATTGGCCATAACTGTGTTTCTTTCCCGTTCTCTTGGGCTGCTCAACCGGGGGCCTGAGGGCCCACTCTGCAGGGTGCGGGCTTTCTCTACCACATCTTGTCACTAACGGGTCTGGTCTCTAAACTAACTGACTTCCTGTCTACACTGAGTTATATAATAGTTCAATCGCCCACTCAATATCTCCCCATAACTGGCCATCGGGACGTGTCACTTCCGCTGTCCTTGGAATTGCATGTTTGATTGTCATCGAGCGGAAATAACTGTCATGCAGTTTACAGGTCACTCTCTTCTGGTGCATCAGTTTGACTGTACCGTGGGATTTTTCCTTGTCCCATATTGTCAGCCAAGCCCGCCTACGCCAATGGAATATGCAACTTCTGTGTCTTTGGAATAGCATGTTTGGCCGGGTCGAAGGTCAATATACAACTCTTGATGTTATATGATTGGCAAAATTTTATGGAATTTATTAGTTTGGTTTGGTTTTACGGCATATAAATTATTGTAGGTTATTTAATACTAGATCCGGTTTATTCATATCTATTAGATATATGATTTGTAAACATAAGTCAACAAAGTTAAATGACTCCAAGTATTGCTATGTATCACTAACAATTCAATTAAACATCAGTCATTTGTTTACACAGTTAAATGATCAAACAGTTCTATTCCAAATAATTCAATTCGGAATAAGTCATTTGTTTGCACTCATTTTAAATGTTAAACAGTTCTATTTTACCCATACATAGGACCCTTTCAGGTGCTACCATTACAACCAACAGTGGGGCTGGGAGTGATGGTTGTGAAGTGGTACTCCAAACTTCACAAAGTTTCAGCATAACTGGAGCCTCACCATCAGATTGTTTAGTATTATATCAAGGACAATCGTTGGGTTGTCTTCCCCCTCTGGAGAGATACAGTCGGTCCCAGCTGACTAGGCCAAATGACACTCGTTGGGGTGTCTTCCCCCTTTGCAGAGATGCAGTCGGTGTATTCTACGACCCCAGCCGATTGGGCTGTGGATTTTATTGAGGGTTTCTAATACTTTACTTTATGGTATGGTATGTTATTTTTAAACATTTCTCAGAGTTATTTGGTCGACGATAGGTTAGTATGCCTGGTTCTTGAAAAAAATATCTTCAAGCTGGGATTTTCTTTCAAAATGACCCAACGTTTCTCGATATTTAGAGTTAATGGCGGGAGAGTGTTGTAACAAGGGTGGGGATGCGTTCACCTTTTCTTTTGATTTTAGTTTTAAGATATCCTGCCGACGGGTAGAAATGTCTTTGGTTATCTGGTCTTCAATTAACGTATGGGATGTATCCTCGTACTGAGAACTGCTGATTTAGTTTATCGAGTTATATATATATATATATCATAACAGTGTTGGTTGTCACTAAATCACTTTGTGGGTTTGTAGCGAACCAAGTGTAATATAATATGGAGAGTGCTCAATATCTAAGATAGAGCTAATATATATATATATATATATATATATATATATATAGCTAATATATATATATATATATATATATATATATATATAGCTAATATATATATATATATATATATATATTCTTCCTTTAACATAGTTAGTCCTTATGTCGTTGTTTTTTGCTGCTGGTCCTTCCAATCTTAAATAACTGAAAACAGATTTTGCGCAATTCCAGAAAATTAAGATTAGTCTTTTCTGCCGAGTTGCATAAAGATTATAGAAAGTATTGCTCTTAAGTAAGCACAAAATCTACGTACAACTCTGAATTCACACCTGTAAAACTCCGCTTAAAAGTGCTGCATCTTACTTGTATGGAAGGGTCGGTAAATATATATATATATATATATATATTGGATAGAGGTAATATATATATTTATATATATACACGGAGAAAGAGAGACAGATAAACCAAAAGGATAAAACCAATAGGATTATTTCTTTTTATGTTATTGTTTCTCAAATAGTTTCAACCTTAGTTCATTGTCAGGGGAAAAGTTTTTGTGAAGAATAACATTCTCGTCTTTTGTTTTATTTTGTTTTTGCTTGTTTCTATTTTTTGGGGGGGGTCTTTTTTGTTTGTTTTTAACTTTATAGTTAGCGACCATAGTCGAGGGTGACCCGAAGGCTCCCTTTTCGATAGCTACTACACCAAGGTGTAGGGGAGGGCGCTACTCCATTCCCAGGATTGCTCCACTTTACCCTTGACCCGTACCTTATAATGCTGAGTGTTAAGCAAGGTGGTATCAAGTTCCATTTTTAAAGTCTTTGGTATGACTCGACCTGGGATTGAACCCAGGTCTCCCGAGCCATTGGCGAACACTCTAACCGCTGGGCCAAGTTTTAAAAAGAGTTAATATGCTATAAGCGAAGCAACAAAAAGGGAACTTATTAATTAGTATATCTATTCGTTGAATATATATATACATATATATATTTAACGGTAG
>CAUZXS010005681.1:0-60000 GCA_963585895.1 Sepioteuthis lessoniana | reverse complement strand
TATTACTTTTATTTCGAGGCAAATAAATCTCAAGCAACCAAGAAGCAGCCTCGTTTTAAATCCTCTTTAACTACATTTAATTCTTTCTGCCATTTGCATCAATCTACGTTTTACTTTTTCAAACTTTTTAAAAAATCTTTCTTTTTTTCAAAATGTAAAAACAATTAAAATCTCTGAGTTTTTTTTTTGTTTTGTTTCGTTTTTATCATTTATCTGACTTTCCTAATTTTTCTTCTTTTAATCTTTTTTTTTTTTTTCTCTTCGTTGTTTCTCGTTTGCGCTTTTCGCTAAATGATTCTAAACGAAAAATCAATACAACTAAACAAGAAAACTGTTTAACTTTATACGGGTTCAGTTCTCGCGAAAAAACACGGTGAGATCTCGTAACTGACCTTGTGTTGCATCCTGCCCGTGGCGTATGGGTTGGGTAAATACATATGAATAACTGCATATTATCACTTGATGCATCTTTTTCTGTGTGAAAGTCATGGCTATCTACGCAATTTGACGCCATTAACATCTACGCTTTACTTCAACAAGTATCTAATGATTCAAAGTTAAGGGCTTTAAAGAAAATGTCTTCGAATTTCTTTTGAAGACATTCAAAAGCGATAAATCAAATTCCCACAAAAAAAAGCGTTTATCAAGTACGTCAACCTTTCGTTACTTCCATTGTTAAACTCATTCTTTAGAACTTTTTTATAACACTTGTACATTTAAATCTAACAATCTTCAACTGCATTGTCACAATGCTGATATTTATTGAGCTGTTTTCAAGATGGTGTCTTCAAAAAGTATCAAGTCTGAAATTATTTTTCAAGATAGTGTCTTCAAAAAGTGTCAAGACTAAAACTGTATCTTTCAAGATTGTCTTCAAAAAGTATCAAGTCTGAAATTATTTTTCAAGATAGTGTCTTCAAAAAGTGTCAAGACTAAAACTGTATCTTTCAAGATTGTCTTCAAAAAGTATCAAGTCTGAAATTATTTTTCAAGATAGTGTCTTCAAAAAGTGTCAAGACTAAAACTGTATCTTTCAAGATTGTCTTCAAAAAGTATCAAGTCTGAAATTATTTTTCAAGATAGTGTCTTCAAAAAGTGTCAAGACTAAAACTGTATCTTTCAAGATTGTCTTCAAAAAGTATCAAGTCTGAAATTATTTTTCAAGATAGTGTCTTCAAAAAGTGTCAAGACTAAAATTGTAGCTTTCAAGATTATGTCTTCAAAAAGTATCAAGACTGAAACTATTTTTCAAGATTGTCTCTTCAAAAAGTGTCATAACTGAAGCTGTATTTTTCAAGATTGCGTCTTCAAAATGTATCAAGACTGAAACAGTATTTTTCAAGATTGTGTCTTCAAAAAGTATCAAGACTGAAACTATTGTTCAAGATTGTCTCTTCAAAAAGTGTCAAGACTGAAACTGTATTTTTCAAGGTTATCTTCAAAAATATCAAGTCTCAAACTATTTTTCAAGATTGTCTCTTCAAAAAGTATCAAGACTGAAACTATTGTTCAAGATTGTGTCTTCAAAAAGTATCAAGACTGAAACTGTATTTTTCAAGATTGTGTCTTCAAAAAGTGTCAAGACTGAAACTGTATTTTTCAAGACTGTCTCTTAAAAAAGTGTCAAGACTGAAGCTGTATTTTTCAAGATTGCGTCTTCAAAAAGTGTCAAGACTGAAACTATTTTTCAAGATTGAGTCTTCAAAAAGTGTCAAGACTGAAACAGTATTTTTCAAGGTTATCTTCAAAAATTATCACGTCTCAAACTATTTTTCAAGATTGTCTCTTCAAAAAGTGTCAAGACTGAAGTTGTATTTAGCGAAACAGAAGTGAGCTGTGAATAAACAATTTATTGGTCTGCTTCGAGATAGGAAAGATCTTTCGTCGAATCCCCAATCACTAAGGACCAATATTTGTATATCCATGATATACTAACACTGAACACAATGGAAGGAAAGTGTAGCATTGTAAGCAAATGAAACTGGGACGTGAATAGATAAATTATTTTAAAAGCCAGCAGCTGGAAAAAAAAGACGAGTTGACTGAGTTCAATATCTCTTCCAGTATATTAACTACAACAATATATGCTTGACCTAGCACCTCTGACTCTAGGTCTTCGTAATAAATGGGCTTAACTATATCACCTACACGAGGCGAAAGTACGGATTGGGGTGTTCTATGAATCCCGATATATATATATATATATATATATATATATATATATATATATATCACGGATTTTGTGATTCTGACTCTTTATTATTGGTGGCTGAGGCGTGAGGAGACGAACGGAGAGGAGAAACAAATTAAATACACGAGAACACACCTGTTCCGAAGAGTATAAAGAAAGCCAACGTGCACGAGGTGTCCGTTATCCAATTTATCTTCCTTCCGTGGCCTCGGGGACTGAAGGAAGAGAAAATAAAACACTGACGGTCCTAACGTTAAAACGAATTATGTTTTTGTGTTTTTCCCTTTCCAGGCGACGATTAGCTCTCATCGACAAAGCAATCGTCGGTGACAACGCTACAAAAGACAAGATAAACGCACGTGTACATACTAGAACAGTTAACCTTATATATATATATATATATGTGTGTGTGTGTGTGTGTGTGAGTGAGTGTTCTAGTAGGTACAAGTGCATTTATCTTGTGTTTTGACCGGCCCATTGGTCTAGTGGGGAGACTGTTCGCCAATGGCCCGGGAGACTAGGGATCAATCCCGGGTCGAATCATACCAAAGACTCAAAAAAATGGTACTTGACGCCGCTTTGCTTAACACTCAGCATTATAAGGTACGGATGAAAGGAAAAGTTGAGCAATCCAGGGAAAGGAGTAGCATCCTCGGCTACACCGCGGTGTGGAAGCTAATGAAAAAGGAGCCTTCGGGTCGCCCTCGTCTACGGTTGCCATCTTTACTTTACCTATATATATATATATATATATATATATATATATAACAATGGTATGGCAGGGAAAATTAACGTGTTCTAATAGATAGAAATATATTCATATTGTAACATCAACAAGTACTATGTAGAAGGAGTACAAGAAATAGAAAAAAGCCCCGTCGTCTGGGGCTGTAGAATACCCCGACTGCATCTCTACAAAAGGGTAAGACACACCAGCCCCACCCATGAGTGTTCTGGATTTGACATTAAACAATCTGATAGTGAGGCTCCAGTAATACTGGAGCTTTGGGGGATGTAGAGTACTAAGTCATTGGCATTGCTCCCTGATTCACTTTGGTCCGAATTTGTAGCACCTGATAGTGTCCTATCTATGTGTCAAATAGAACTGTTTGACATTTAAACTGAGTGCAAACAAATGAATTATGCTAAATTGAACTGTTAGAAATAGAACTCTGACTCGAATTGTGTACAAACAAATGACTGATATTAAATTGAATTGTTAGAGATACATTACAATACGTGAAACAATGTAACTTTAACTTATGCTAAATTGAATTGTTAGAACAAAAACTTTTTTGATCATTTAACTGTGAGTATCTAAAAATGTGTTTACAAATTAGATATATATCTAATATATATGTAAAACCAGGGTTTGGCATTAAATAACCAAGTGTGGTTGATATGCCTTAAAACCAAACAAAACAAAGAATTGGAAAAATATTTATTTGAAAACTGTCGTTAATATTCCCCAATGACTTCACCGCTCCATGCCATAATAAGAGACGCATGTTAACAGATAAGATGTAAGAGACTGAGAATGGGTTTATGGGACTGTAATATGACACCCACCAGGCATCTAATGGACTCGTCCTAGAGAGAGGATTATCCATTGTCTCTACTGTTTGTTTCTCTTTTTGTATCTTTCTGTTCGTGTATATATATATATATATATATATATATATATATATATATATATCGAATGTTATACACGTGTAACCACCATTCTCGTGTAATTACGCAAAATCAAGAAACGGTTGTTATGACATCTAACGGCCGTAAGTAAACGCTTTTTTAAATCACAAACTGCACCAAAATGAAGATGAACGAACGTCTAATGTAATGTCCGCTTTTAGTTGATCTTATGTATACATAGGTTTTTTTTTTAAATACCCTATCCGGTGGCAAAAGCTGCTCGGTAGCACCAGGAGTGGCAGTACCGCCTTGAGCTACCGAAACTGTGTTATCACCCTGGATGGCGGCTGATGAGGCTAGGGTATCGCACGTGCTTCCACACGTTGTATGATGAAAAAAAAAAAAAATATATATATATATATATATATATCCTTACCTTTCATCCAGATGCATCTGCTCATAAATCTATTTCATTACTGAATAAAATCCATCCTTCTGCTTTTTCTTCTCACCTTTCTTCCCTCTATTCCTCTTTTTCTTCCTTCTACTCTTTTTTTTTTTTCCTTCCCTATTTTCTTCTCCCGCTTCTTTGTTTTCTTTTTTTCTTCCTTCCTCTTTCCTTTCTCCTGATTCTCTCCTTTACTTCTTCTCTTTTTTTTTTCTTTCTTTATTTTCTCCTTATATATTCCTTCTCTTTCATTTCTTTTTTTTTTTACCCCCCCCCCTCCCTTACTTTTCCACCTTTCTTCCCCAAATTTATATTGAATCAATCTTCTTCATTTCCGCACTGAAAATGATAACACCTCAAAGGGCAAATCCTCACAATAAAAAAAAAAAAAAATTTTCAAAGACCATAAAAAAATTAAAAAACGAGAACAAAAATTTTTTAAAAATAAATGAAAGGTTCCTGGCTTCACGTTGGATTCTTGAAATTTACTGATTAAACAATCGTCTCATCTCCACCGACCCAGCATCTGTCTCAGCCAATTATCTTCTTTAATTACTGAGGCCAAACCTCTTGCTTTTACGATTATTGCTAACGTCAGACAAATTATTAATTGAAACAAAATTGCGTCTCTCTCTCTCTCTTTCTCTCTCTGTATCCATGTTAGAGAAGGTTATTAAGCTCACGCTAATAATAATAATAATAATAATAATAATAATGATAATAATAATAATATCTTCAACATTGCATAACATTCTTGAAAATCAGCACTACCTGAATAAATGAATGAATAATAATAATGATAATAATAATAAGAATTTTTTTAGACTGATAAAACATTTTTATATCACATAAGAATTATAATAATCATATCTTCCTGAATAAATTATTAATGCTAAAATAAAATAAAACTCATAAAAAGGGAATAATAATAATAATAATAATAATAATAATAATATTTACCCAACCCCTCCGCTCGGGCAGGATATGACACAAGGTCAATTTTTTAAGCGGAGTTTAACAGGTTTGAATTCAGTTTTCCTTCTCCTAGACTAGTTACCTCACGAAGGCTGAAGAACCTAGTCTGCCCTACTATTTACCCATAGCTGGAGGGAGATTAATTGGATTCAGACCTTTCTCATGGGTATTAGTGCTATGTGAAATGCAATCAGTCCAGGATTTGAACTCGTGTTGTCGTGTCCAATTCCTGTCACGATAACCATTACACCACGGGCACCTCCAAATAATAATAATAATAATAAGTCCCGGCTAACCACAGAATAAAACTGAAAGAATCTGAAAAGAAGGATAAGTACCTCGACCTTGCTAAGGAACTGAAAAAACTGTGGAGCATGCTGGTGACAATTATACCAATTGTAATTGCTGCGTTTGGAACAGTAACTAAGAGATTACTAAAGGGACTAGAGGACTTGGAGGTTGGCGGACGAGTGGAGACCATCCAAACGACAGCATTGTTGAGAACTACCAGAATACTATGAAGAGTCCTGGAGACTTGAGGAGACTTGCTGTCACTCAGACTCCAGTAAAAAAAAACATCGGCTAACGCTGATGTGAAAAGCTCTAATGAGTGAATAATAATAATAATAAATATCTTAGCTATCCCCTCGTAAGATACTCGGGGTAATTTCTGAAGTGGACCAGGAAAGAACTTAAACAAATGGACCAGAGAACAAGAAAACTAATGACTATGCATAAAGCCTTACATCCCAGAGATGGCGTTGATAGACGATATGTGTCCAGAAAAGAAGGAGGAAGAGGACTCGCCAGCATTGAAGATAGCGTTGACGCATTGATACAACGACTCAAAGACAACATAGAAAAGTGCAGAGGAAGACTTATTACTACCACCAGAAACAGTGGGGAAAAAACAACTCTATGGACGTTTTAAGCGACTCACAAGCGACATCTCAAACGATAAAACGTGGGCGTGGCTAAGAAAAGGAAATCTTAAGAGAGAAACTGAATCTCTTCTAATAACATCATAAAATAACGCCATAAGGACTAACCATATCAAAGCGAGCATAGATAAGACGCAACAAAATTGCAGATATAGGTTATGTGGGGATAGAGACGAAACGATCAATCACATAATAACCGAATGCAGCAAATTAGCAAAGAAAGAGTATAAGACTAGACATGATTGGGTAGGGAAGGTGATCCACTGGGAACTGTGCAAGAAGTTTAAATTTGACCATACGAACAAATGGTTTATGCACAACCCAGAATCTGTCCGGGAAAATGAGACGCTCAAACTTCTCTGTAATTTTGAGATACAAATAGATCTCCTCATCTCGGCCAGACGACCAGATGTTGTATATTGACCTTCGACCCGGCCAAACATATCATTCCAAAGATGGCGGAAGTGACACATTCTGATGGCAGTTATGGGAAGAAATTGCGGAGGTGGGCTTGACTGACAATATGGGACAAGGTAAAATCCCATGGTACAGTCATAGACTGAGGCACCGGAAGAAAGTGACCTGTGAACTGCATGACAGTTATTTCCGCTTGATGACTATCAAACATGCCATTCCAAAGATATTGAGTGGGCGATTGAGCTATTATATAACTCGGTGAGGACAGGAAGTCAGTTAGTTTGGAGACCAGACCCGTTGGTGACAAGATGCGGTAGAGGAAGCCTGCACCCAGCAGAGTGGGCCCACAGGCCCCGGTTGAGCAGCCCAAGAGAACGGGAAAGAAACACGGTTATGGCCAATAGAGTGAGGGTCAATATATTGCAGTTCAAATCCTGGACGAGACTGGTTGCATTTCACATAGCACTAATACCCTTGGGAAAGGTATGAATCCGATTATTCTCCCTCCAGCTATGGGTAAATAGTAGGACAGACTAGGTTCTTCAGCCTTGGCGGGGCAACTAGTCTAGGAGAAGGAAAACTCTGAATTCAAACCTGTTAAACTCCGCTCAAAAAATTGACCGTGTGTCATATCCTGCCCGAGCGGGGGGGGGTAAATATGATATATTGCAGTTCTGTTCGGTCTCCAACTCCCTCAGAAATCAGAATCAGAGGTAGAATCAAGACTATATAAATCACAGCACTGTTGAGATCGACTAGAATACTGAGAAGAGTCCTGGAGACCTGAGGAGACTTGCTGTTACTCCAGTGAAAATTGGTATAAAAAAATATCATATCATACAAAGGTATGCAAGGATTTTGGTCGTAAAAATTTGCATCCATCTAGGACAGATCGTCTCAACAACTGAGAAAATGTCTCGAAGAAGCAAGAATACCCAAATACATAATGAAAGAAAAAACAACCCTTAGCCAGAAAGACATCCAAAAGCGAAACCATCCCAAGCAACAAGGCACCAATAACGTTTCCTTATGATGTATAGATTGTAACTGTGCAGATAAAAGAAGAAATATATTACTTACTTGAATGTTGTGGACAATTTCCAGAACAACAGAAAGGATGCTCCAAGGCAACACAAGGGTCAGATGATCTATTACATAGAGACCAACGAATCTTCAAGGAGATAAAAACAGGGTGGAAAAATTTCTATAGCAAATCAACCATTGTGGGTTATTTAATGCCAAATCCTCTTAATATCTATATATTAGGAGGTGCCCGTGGTGTAATGGTTATCGTTGCTGGATATGGACACGGCGACACGAGTTCTAATCCTGGATCTGACTGATTGCATTTCACATAGCACTAATACCCTTAGGAAAGGTATGAATCCAAATATTCTCCCGCCAGCTATGGGTAAATAGTAGGGCAGACTAGGTTCTTCAGCCTTGGTGGGGCAACTAGTCTAGGAGAAGGAAAACTCTGAATTCAAATCTGTTAAACTCCGCTTAAAAATTGACCTTGTGTCATATCCTGCCCGAGCGGAGGGGTTGGTAAATATGATATATTAAATATATATGATTTGGTTTGGTTAGGTTTGATGGCATTTCAACTATTATCGATTTTTAATAGCAAATCCTTTTTATACATATATATTAGAGATATATGATTAGGTTTGGTTAAATTTTAGGGCATATCAACAATTGTAGGTTATTTAATGCCAAATCCTTTTTATAAATACATATATATTAGATATATATTAATTGGTGTGGTTGGGTTTCATGGTATATCAACCCTTGTAGGTTATTTAATGCCAAATCCTGTTTATACATATATATTAAATATATATGATTTGGTTTGGTTAGGTTTGATGGCGTATCAGCTATTGTCGGTTTTTTAATGCCAAATCCTTTTTATACATATATACTGAATATATGATGATTCATATACACATCTTGTTGCCAACATTTTTAAATGAGCCTGAGCTCATTGTTTTTTTTTTCTTGAGTCGTTGTTTTTTAAATAGTTTCAAGTATTTCTATCAAATATAAATAATACTACATACAATCTATCATTTGTTTGCACACAGATGTTTTCAAGTATTGCTATTTATCATTATCAATTCAATCAAACATCAGTCATTTGTTTACTCACAGTTAAATGATGCAAAAGTTCTATTTAAAGCGATTCAGTTTGGCATGAGTCATTTGTTTGCCCTCAGTTTAAATATCAAACAGTTCCATTTGACCCATTTATAGGATCCTTTCAGGTGCTACCTCTCCGGGCTTTAGTAGACCTTTGCAGCGGCAATGAAAGAGTACTCAGCATTACCCAAAGCTTCAGAATTACAGGAGCTTCACCATCAGATTGTTTAGTGTCATATACAGGACACTCATTGGGGGAGTCTTATCCCTCTGTAGAGATGTAGTCGATGTATTTTACCGCCCCAGACGATTGGGCCATCAAAGTATTAAAAGAAAACATTAAACTTCATCACAAAACTATGGGAGACTGGTCAGTTAAATTAGCAGGAGGAGGAAAAACTTAGTCGAGTAATTTCCAGAAAAGAGTCTTCAAGGTAGAATTATTTACACCACTGTTTGTTATAGCATTGGTGTTACTTAATTATTTACTTAAAAAAATGCACAGGAGGCTACAAATTTACAAATTTTGTATAGCCATGACCGTGACCAACTATACAAACACACAATACATATACATCTGCATCTGCATGCAGAACACAACGACACAATGAAGACGTGTGACACAGTTCTTAGAAAAATGTACCTCTCATTTTATTTGAAAGGGTTGCATGTGAGAGGGAGTTGGAGACCGAACAGAACTGAAACATTTTGACCCCGACTCTTATGGCCATCAGCGTTTCTTTCCCGTTCTCCAGGGCTGCTCAACCGGAGGTCCGGGGGCCCAGCTCTCTGCTGGGTGCTGGCTTTCTCTACCGCATCTTGTCACCAACGGTCTGGTCTCCAAACTAACTGACTTCCTGTCTTCACCGAGTTATATAATAGTTCAACGCCCACCTTCTTGTGGACGTCACAATCGCGCTCATTCAACCCGTCCACGGTCAAGGTTATATTCTAATATTCCTTAAGCGGATGCACCTGTTATTTACATAGGTGCATTTCCTATTTTGACAGCCCGGCTGGGTCTTAGGTCAATATACAACACAAAATCATTAGAAAAGATAAGCCACCTAATGTGTATGGATGGTATCAAGATATTTAACAAAAATGATAAAGAACTATAGACCTTTATACTAACAATTAGAATCAACTGCCAACATATAGGAAAGGAATTTGAGATTGAAAAATATTCCATGCTTATAATGAAAAAAAAGAGAAACAATGGAAAAAACAGAACTGCCCAATCAGGAAAACATCAGAATTCTTAGAGTAAAAGACAAGTACTGTTGGAATTTTATCGATTAGGTCTGATTTCCATATAATCGATAGCCTATTGATAGCTGTCCATGCTTTCGTTAACCTCGTGTCGATGTCCTTTTCGGTTGATGCGACGCTGCTTCCTAGGTAAGTGAATTTGTCTACTAGTTTAAGAGGGGTTCCGTCTAGAGTGGAGATGTCACCCGTTTGATTATAGCACATATATTCCGTTTTATGTGCATTGACAAAGAGGCCTATGCCTGCGGCTGCTCGTTCCAAACTATGCAGTAGTGTTTCGGCTTGGTTGGGTGTATTTGCCAGTATCGCTATGTCATCGGCGTAGTCGGCGTCGGTAATTGTTTTTGCGGGGTACCTTCTGCTTCTTTTCTTTGTCAGCTCGAAGCCGTTCTCTCTGATTTTGTCAATCGATGTTCTAAGTACGTAGTCTAGACAAATGATAAAGAGGTATAGGACATCGACACGAGGTTAACGAAAGCATGGACAGCTATCAATAGGCTATCGACTATATGGAAATCAGACCTAACCGATAAAATGAAACGCAGCTTCTTCCAGGCAGCGGTCGCATCGATAATGCTATATGGATGCACTACATGGACTCTAACAAAACGGCTGGAGAAGAAGCTAGACGGCAATTACACAAGAATGCTGCGAGCAATCTTGAACAAGTGCTGGCGGCAACACCCCACAAGACACCAACTGTACGTCCACCTTCCTATCACGAAAACTATTCAAGTTAGACGAACCAGACATGCAGGACACTGCAGGAGAAGCAGAGACGAACTCATAAGTGATGTACTCTTATGGACCCCCACACATGGCCGTGCAAAAGCAGGACGACCAGCACGAACATACATTCAGCAACTATGTGAGGATACGGGATGCTGTCCAGAAGACCTGCCTAAGGCGGTGAACGATAGGGAAAAGTGGCGAGAGAGGGTCAGGGATATCCGTGCTACCAGCACGACATGATGATGATGAAGATGACTTTTGGAATTCGGGTAGCCATCTTGTTTTCAGTCGTTCCCCTACAGAGAGTTCAACAGAAGAAGACTGTGCAAAGCAATTGTCAAAATATTGTGATTTTAATATTATTGACACCAAGAACATATTGAATTTTTTGAAGAAAAATATTTGGAATTTCATTCTGTTACGAATGAGGCATGCTGTTACTTCTTGCCTGAAGTAGCCACCTTCAGAGTTAAATTAATAAACAAGTAGTAGTAGTAGTAGTATTAATCTTCTTTTTTTCCTCTTCTTCTCAAAGTGAATGTGATAAAAAGAACACTGCCCAAAAAAAAAAACTCTCTAAAGAAACAACTATAATATTACGAAGAATAATATATCGGTTGGAGAGTGCTGTACACATTGTCATTACGTGTGAAATTCTTTCATAAAAGGAATACAAATACCTCCATGACAAGGTGTGTAAAAATCTCCGCAGGAACCCATACAAAGCCTGATATTCAAGTGAAAGACAAGTGGTACCAGCATGAACTGGAAACGGTGCTGGAGAATGAGAGCATGATCTCGTTTTTGTTAAGGACACATGTGAGTGTTTCCACATTGATGTAGCAGTTGCTGACAATTATCAGCTAACAATGAAAGAAATTGAGAAAATTACGAATTATACAGAATTAAAGATTGAATCATAACAAATATGAGCCTTTTGCGCCCATCCTTATTAGTTTATTTAGTACCATACCCAAAAGATTAAAGCTACCCTTAAGATGTAGAATTGGTACTTTCCAAAAGTCAGCAATCTTTGTGTGTATATTTCTTGAAAAATGCTTAGTCTCTAAAACAGGGGTCCCCAACCTTTTCAGCCTTTTGACCACAAAGCTTACTTCAGGATACTTTGGAAGGATACGTTTTATAACAGTAAGAAAGATGTGATTTGTGATGAGAGAAGAAACAAGTCTATTGACATTCCCATTACAGTTTTAGTGTTTCGGGAAATGGTTAATTTCTCTAACATTATATATTATCAGGCAACACAAATGAATAACGAAACTTCTTTTTTTAACAACACAACAAAGAAAGGCTTATTATAGTAGCAGGCGTAAAGGAGTGAGAGTGCGAAAGTATCCCTTTGGTGTCGCTGGTCAATATGTGGGTCCTTGGTTTGTAGGAGGCGTGTGCGAAGCTAGCAGCAGCGGGCGAAGGGTTCCAAGTAGAATCAGTGGCAGTCATGTGAGAGAGATGTGTTTCGGCTGCTGGTTCATGGCTCTCTGACTTTGTCCGTTCTACCAAAAGGGACTAAAAAATAGTTCTAGAGAGGAAGAAGGAATTAATGCGCTCTGCCAGTTGATTGGTCAGTGAGTGACCGACTCTCTTAGCAGGGGCATTGATTCGGGAAAGGAAATAGATCTATGGCTGCTACACAGTAATTATAGTCAAAAACATTTCAAATGTCTATCCCACTCAGCTGGGGCTGTATAATACAGTAAGACCCCACCAGCGAGTGTCCTGGATATGACACTAAACTATCTGATGGGGAAGTTGGACGCCTCTGGTGGTATTATGGTTAGCAAGCTTGACAAGCAAACCTGCAAGAGTGAGTTCAAGTCTCATTGGGTGCCCTTTTCATATGGCCTTGTGCTACATCTAAGGAAAAAGCTTAGTTAATTACAACGAAAATCTGATGGTGAGGTTCCAGTAATGCTGGAGCTTTGGGGAATGCTGAACAACCATTGTTCCTAGGTCCACTCTGGCCCAGAGTGGTAACACCTGATAGAGCCCTATCAATGGGTCAAATAGAACTAAACTGTGTACTTAGGCTAAACTGTATTACTTGAAATAGAACTCTTTTGACATGTAAACTGCATACTTATGCTAAACTGAACTGCTTGAAATAGAACTGTTTTAGCATGTAAACTGTGTACTTAAGGTACACTGAATTCTTTGAAATAGAACCGTTTTTGACATTTAAACTGTTCTTAGGCTAAACTGAATTATTCAAAATAGAACTGTTTTGACATTCAACTGTGTGTAAACAAAACTATACTTGTACTAAACTAAATTGTTTGAATTAGAATTGTTTGATTAAACTGAATAGCTCGAAATAGAAACGCTTTTGACAATTATACTGTGTACTTATGCTAAACTGAATTGTTTGAAATAGAACTGTTTATTTGTATGAAAATGGATTTAGCATTAAATAACCTACAAAGGTTGGTGTGCTATAAAACCCAAACAAACAAACTTTCAATTGTCATAGTCTGGAAAATGCAGGTCATTTTGAACCAAACTCTTTATTCATTCTACTGGGGTAAATTGCTATATTTAACTGACCTCCCACCAAGTCAAAATGCAACATTTAGTCCATTTATCATGAGAAACCATGCTCAAATTAAGACTCATGTGCACCTATCACAAAAAATGCTTTGTCTCTTTGGTATTCCCCATAGTCGGGTGCCTCAGGTGCCAAGGTATAAACTTAGCGCTGCAAAGCAGGCATAGTCTGGCGGAAGGCCCCCTGGAACCAGACGAATTACTCAATACCTCTCACTTGAGCTAAACCTGAATGAGAGTATGACAGGTTTGGGGTCGTGATTTACGAAGCTCTTTGCTTCGATGTAGCACAAGGCCAAATGAATAGGGGATCCAATGAGACTCGAACTCACTCGTGTAGGTTTGCTAGTCTAACTTGCTAACCATTACACCACCAGAGGTGCCCCTGGCAGGTTTGGGGTAGATTATTCTCATTCCACAATCTATATCTGTTAATTCTTTCTAGCTTTTTTTTTCTTGAAATATTGCATTGTCTCTTCCACTGAGGTAGAGTATGATTTTTCATATACTATCCAACTAGGAGAAATAGTTGATGGTTCTCAGCAAACCAGAGAGCCTCAAGAGGTGGGATGCTTTGTGCTTCCAGGATCTTTGACCCTTCTTTCATCCTGGTCTTGCGTAGTGTTCCTCTTGCCTTGCACGTTCACATACTTCTGTTAAATGCTCTGTTAATGTGTTAGGATATGAATCAGGTGCCCAAATCATTTGCGTCTGTTGGTTGGTATGATGGTAAACTAATGATAATCTTACCATTTCTCTAATCCTGGGTTTTCAGATCATGTCACCACCCTGTTGACGGGCCTTAGAATATGCTCTCTGTATCCTCAGCAGAGAGATAAGACTCCCTCAAAAATGGGTGTTTTACATATGATGGTGTGGCTCTGGTTCTCCTCACAATCATATCCAGTTTAGTGTCATAAAAACTCATTACTCCCAGGTCCACTCTTATCTGGAGTGGTTGTATCAGTTATGGTCCCATCTATGGATTAAATAAATCTGTTTAGAAATGGTTTGTGTTAATTAAGAACACCTGATACCATATAACTATAAATCATTTGTATTAAGGATAATTGGCCTGGGAGACCTGGGTTCAATCCCAGGTCGAGTCATACCAAAGAATCAAAAAATGGTACTTGATGCTACCTTGCTTAACACTCAGCATTATAAGGTAAGGATCAAGGTTAAAGTGGAGCAATCCAGGGAAAGGAGTAGCACCCTTCCCTACACCTTGATGTAGTAACTACTATAGGATACACATTTTTTCTAGTCTTAAAATAAGCAATAAAAACATACTTAAGAACATTCTAGAAATTTAGGATCAAAACCGTATTAGCACTTAAATTACATTTTTATATTTTTCAACCAATCAGCTAAAAACATAGAATAGAACATTCTAGAAAATTAGGATCGGAAGTGACCTAACAGAAAATATTTAGGCTCGAAAATAAAATAGTAAAATACAAATCTGATTGGTCAATAAATGTCTATGCGCCAAAATTTTTGGAACGATTCTTTGATCCACCTGTAGGATAAAAATAACACAGAGTTAGGGAGCCATACACACAAGACACAAGCTTACACACAAACGAAGACACAGATGAAGACAAGCCACTAAGCCAGTAAAGCAGTAGCCGATACATTCCGACAAATTCCTTTCCTTCCTCAACTAAAGTTCATGAACTCTCTTCAAATGGCCGAGAATTATATTCAAAAGAAAACCCGACAAACTTTCTTTCATCAATGCGACACGCTGTCGCCACAGTCATAAAACCCGCTATAAACTTAATGTAAGTATTTACGGACTTCGTTAACATGAACATACACACATCTTTAAACGAATTTATTCTCTTCTTGTCAAACTTTATTTTCCAAAAGGCCATTTACACATCATGTATTTTATTTGTTTTCATATTCTGTTATATGCTTATTAAATTGTTTGTTGTTTAATGTTCGTTGTGTTCTATTCCATTTCTTTCACGCGATTTTAAAGTTTTGTGTTGTATTTGTGGTAGGAATAATTTAGAGAGCAATCTACTGAAATAACCAAATTACATACTCCCCCCACACTACCGAAAAGGGGGCCTTCAGGTCACCCTCGACTCTGGTCGCCAACTTTACTTACTTACTTGAAACTGTATTTGTTTACAAATGATGCTAGAACATTAAAATAACGGGAAAAAATGTTGCTAGAACATTAAAATAACAGGAAAAAATGTTGCTAGAACATTAAAATAACAGGAAAAAATGTTGCGAGAACATTATAACAACAGGAAAAAATATTGCTAGAACATTAAAATAACGGGAAAAAATGTTGCTAGAACATTAAAATAACGGGGAAAAATGTTGCTAGAACATGAAAATAACAGGAAAAAATGTTGCTAGAACATTAAAAAAACAGGAAAAAATGTTGCGAGAACATTAAAACAACGGGAAAAAATATAGCTAGAACATTAAAATAACAGGAAAAAATGTTGCTAGAACATTAAAATAACGGGAAAAAATGATGCTAGAACATTAAAATAACGGGAAAAAATGTTGCGAGAACATTAAAACAACAGGAAAAAATATTGCTAGAACATTAAAATAACGGGAAAAAAATGTTGCTAGAACATTAAAATAACGGGAAAAAATGTTGCGAGAACATTAAAATAACAGGAAAAAATGTTGCTAGAACATTAAAATAACAGGAAAAATATTGCTAGAACATTAAAATAACGGGAAAAAATATTGCTAGAACATTAAAATAACGGGAAAAAATGTTGCTAGAACATTAAAATAACAGGAAAAAATGTTGCGAGAACATTAAAACAACAGGAAAAAATATTGCTAGAACATTAAAATAACGGGAAAAAATGTTGCTAGAACATTAAAATAACGGGAAAAAAGTGTTGCGAGAATATTAAAATAACAGTAAAAAATGTCGCTAGAAAATTAAAATAACAGGAAAAAATGTTGCTAGAACATTAAAATAACAGGAACAAATGTTGCTAGAACATTAAAATAACGGGGAAAAAAGTTGCTAGAACATTAAAATAACGGGAAAAAATGTTGCTAGAACATTAAAATAACGGGAAAAAATGATGCTAGAACATTAAAATAACGGGAAAAAATGTTGCTAGAACATTAAAATAACAGGAAAAATATTGCTAGAACATTAAAATAACGGGAAAAAATGTTGCTAGAACATTAAAATAACGGGAAAAAATGTTGCTAGAACATTAAAATAACGGGAAAAAATGTTGCGAGAACATTAAAATAACAGGAAAAAATGTTGCTAGAACATTAAAATAACTGGAAAAAATGTTGCTAGAACATTAAAATAACGGGAAAAAATATTGCTAGAACATTAAAATAACGGGAAAAAATGTTGCTAGAACATTAAAATAACGGGAAAAAATGTTGCTAGAACATTAAAATAACGGGAAAAAAGTGTTGCGAGAATATTAAAATAACAGTAAAAAATGTTGCTAGAACATTAAAATAACAGGAAAAAATGTTGCTAGAAAATTAAAATAACAGGAAAAAATGTTGCGAGAACATTAAAATAACAGGAAAAATATTGCTAGAACATTAAAATAACGGGAAAAAATGTTGCTAGAACATTAAAATAACAGGAAAAAATGTTGCTAGAACATTAAAATAACGGGGAAAAATATTGCTAGAACATGAAAATAACAGGAAAAAATATTGTGAGAACATTAAAAAAAACAGGAAAAAATGTTGCGAGAACATTAAAACAACAGGAAAAAATATAGCTAGAACATTAAAATAACAGGAAAAAATGTTGCTAGAACATTAAAATAACGGGAAAAAATGATGCTAGAACATTAAAATAACGGGAAAAAATGTTGCGAGAACATTAAAACAACAGGAAAAAATGTTGCGAGAACATTAAAATAACGGGAAAAAATGTTGCTAGAACATTAAAATAACGGGAAAAAATGTTGCGAGAACATTAAAATAACGAGAGAAAATGTTGCGAGAACATTAAAACAACAGGAAAAAATATTGCTAGAACATTAAAATAACGGGAAAAAATGTTGCTAGAACATTAAAATAACGGGAAAAAATGTTGCTAGAACATTAAAATAACGGGAAAAAATGTTGCGAGAACATTAAGATAACGGGAAAAAATGATGCTTGAACATTAAAATAACGGGAAAAAATGTTGCGAGAACATTAAATTAACAGGAAAAAATGTTGCTAGAACCTTAAAATAACGGGAAAAAATGTTGCTAGAACATTAAAATAACGGGAAAAAATGTTGCGAGAATTTAAAATAACAGGAAAAAATGTTGCTAGAACATTAAAATAACTGGAAAAAAATGTTGCTAAAACATTAAAATAACGGGAAAAAATATTGCTAGAACATTAAAATAACGGGAAAAAATGTTACTAGAACATTAAAATAACAGGAAAAAATGTTGTGAGAACATTAAAACAACAGGAAAAAATATTGCTAGAACATTAAAATAACGGGAAAAAATGTTGCTAGAACATTAAAATAACGGGAAAAAATGTTGCTAGAACATTAAAATAACGGGAAAAAAGTGTTGCGAGAATATTAAAATAACAGTAAAAAATGTTGCTAGAACATTAAAATAACAGGAAAAAATGTTGCTAGAAAATTAAAATAACAGGAAAAAATGTTGCGAGAACATTAAAATAACAGGAAAAAATATTGCTAGAACATTAAAATAACAGGAAAAAATGTTGCTAGAACATTAAAATAACGGGAAAAAATGTTGCTAGAACATTAAAATAACGGGGAAAAATGTTGCTAGAACATTAAAATAACGGGAAAAAATGTTGCTAGAACATTAAAATAACTGGGAAAAATGTTGCGAGAACATTAAAACAACAGGAAAAAATGTTGCTAGAACATTAAAATAACAGAAAAGAATGTTGCTAGATCATTAAAATAACAGAAAAAAATGTTGCTAGAACATTAAAATAACAGAAAAGAATGTTGCTAGATCATTAAAATAACAGAAAAAAATGTTGCTAGAACATTAAAATAACTGGGAAAAAAATAAAATGTTCAACAAGGTTAATTTTTAAATGGAGTACAGATGGTTTCAATTAAGAGTTTTTCTGGTTGCCTTTATCACAGTTAAAGAATCCAGTCTACCCTTCTATTCACTCATAGTTAAAGAGAAAACAGATGAGTTCATGCCATTTTCAATGTCTAGCCCAAGACAACTGTGCAGTATATGTCAAATCCTCCATCCATTCGATTTGGATGACCTAAAACAAAATAACCAAACAAATTGAAGCAATTCGAAAAGATGAACTTCATGAAGCTATTCTGAATTTATTTGCAATGATTCTAAATGTTTTTTAACTTATAAATTTATAAATCTACACTTAACATCACTTATAAAATCCCTCACAATCCTGATGATGGTTCAGCAGAACCGAAACGCTATAGTGTCGACTGACTTTGTTTCTCTATAAATCCCCACTTTCTATTTAGATTACTTGTTGTCAATTTTTCTTCAAAAATTTAGATTTATACTTTTTAAATTTCCTAACAAAAAATATATCTTTATGAAAATAGATTTGCTAAGATATTGCTTTGAGGGAATAGTAAATTTTTTTAAAAAAATGAAAAAAGAAAAGAAACTAAAGTTTTTACCAACCTAATGCAACTAATCCTCTCCCCCAACCTATATATTTAATTTCTGGGTCATTGAATGTGCCCTTCTGAAACTCAACCCACACAGTTGGTCAGTCTTGCATCTGGATAATTTAAATAAGTCAGACACTTTATATTATCTATCTAGGTCTATGATGTATCCTGTTGATTTGGGAATTACTTAACCTTTGTTTCAAACAGGCTGATACGGTTCTTTGTGAAATAAACCAATGTCCCTTTGAGAGATTTAAGCCACAAATCAGTCTCATTTTATTTTCTACCCAAGTTTTACTTATCAAAACTCTGACTAATTTCGGTCAAAACTTCTGACGTGAGGAGTTATTATTATTTATGTTAATTACATACCTTTGACTCTTATCCTCATCTAGGTTGTTATATTCACAATATTTTGGCTGCTACACTCTGCAGCCTTCTTAAAATGTATTTTATGTGTATAACAACCAAGATGAAAATAAAACCATTACAAAGTCCCTTTAAAAATATCCATCTAAATTTCTGAAATGAGGAAGTGTTATTACTTACAAATCTTGGACTATTGTCCTCATCTAGGTTGTTATATTCACAATATTTTGGCAGCTATACTCTCCAGCCTTCTTAAGGTGTTTTTTGTCATAATCGGTAACCATCAGGAAATTTCAATATATATAGATGATAATGACTGCAACATTTTGACCGATGATAGCCATCTTTACCACAAAAATTAAAACTCATTTGATTTGGTTTTATGGTATATCAACCATTGTAGGTTATTTAATGCCAAATCCAGTTTATATGTTTATATTAGATGGATATGATTTACCACTAACAATTCAATTAAACATCAGTCATTTGTTTGCACACAGTTAAATGCTTAGACAGTACTATTGATAACAATTCAACTTAGCATACATCATTTGTTTGCACTCAATCAAACAGTTCTATTTGACCCGTAGATAAGATCCTTTCAGCCAACTCCGGGCCAAAGTGCTTAATATATGGCTAAACCGGCTCATTGGCCTAGTGGGTAGAGTGTTCGCCAATGGTCCGGGAAACCTGGGTTCAATCCCGGGTCGCGTCATACCAAAGATTTTAAAAATGGTACTTGATACTTCCTTGCTTAACACTCAGCAATATAAGGTATGTATCAAGGGTAAAGTGGAGCAATCCAAGGAAAGGAGTAGTGCCCTCCCCTACACCTCAGTGTAGTAGTTATTGAAAAGAGAGCCTTCTGGTCGCCCTTGACTTAGGTCGCCAACTTTACTTTCCAGGGAATGGAGTAGCGCCTTTTCCTACACCTCGGAGTAGTAGCTATTGAAAAGGGAGCCTTCTGGTCGCCCTCAACTTAGGTCGCCAACTTTACTTTCCAGGGAATGGAGTAGCGCCTTTTCCTACACCTCGGTGTAGTAGCTATTGAAAAGGGAGCCTTCTGGTCGCCCTCGACTAAGGTCGCCAACTTTACTTTATTATATAAGAATATATAGAAGAACTAACATACAGAGCAAATATAAACCTGTTATACTAAAGAAAACTCAACAGATATGCCATTATGAATTTATTTTGACATTTTGCGAATTGCAAATTGCCTCATCAAATGGCTATATAATTCAATTTTGAATTGTGAGTTTTCTTTGATATTACAGATATATATATACAGGGTAGAACGATAAAATTGTCACCCTAGAAAAGACGACATGATTCCATTTCTGTTTAATTAAAACTGGTTTTCTTTTTTTTTTTTGCGGACCATCTACTAGTTGGCCAGTTGTATACAAATCCCAAGAGTGATAGGAGCCTTCTATCATGTCTGAAAGTGACACAATGTTCAACGAGCAAGATCGGAGATGCACCACTGTACAACTCATGCTCTCTACCGATCCAAGTTATGACAACAGGACCATTACCAGAACCATCGCTGGATTGCCACGAATAACAGGGATGTGTCCAGGGTGATGAAAACAAAGTTTCCAGCTATGGTTATGGTCTTTGGTGTGGTTTCAAGTGAGGGCCACATCATGCCACTTCACATCTCCGAAGTTGGCTTGAAAGTCAACACCAAAGTGTACCTGGATGTGCTGAAGAGTGTGGTGATCCCCTGGTGTAATCAGGTGGCCAGTGGCAGACCCCTGGGTGTGGCAGCAGGACTCGGCGCCGGCCCACAAGTCCAAAGAGACCCAGGCGTGGCTGCAGGAGTGCTACAACTTTGTACCCTTCTCTCACTGGCCCCACTCCTCCTCCGATCTGAGCCTGCTGGACGACTTTGTTTGGTCATACGTTGAGAACATCACCAACATGACCTCCCACAACACCAAAGCCAGCCTGATCACTGCTATCCGCCGAGTATTCGCCGAGCTCCCACCGGTGCTTGTGGAAAAGCATGCTCCCAGTTCCAGATCCATATCGAGGCAGTGATTGAGGCTGAAGGTGGCTACATTGAATAGATGTCAGCTCTACTACATAATCAAGTTACCTGAATTGATTTTTTCAATAAAAGTTTTAAAATAAAGCTGTAGTGTTGTTTTCTTTAGGATGACAATTTTAGTGTTCCACCCTATATATATATATATATAAGCATGTTTGGTTAAATAATAAAGACACATTTTGTCTATATAATTTTAATAAGATTCTTTTAAGTTTCCAATTAAGTCTCAAGCACTTTCAGAACTTTCATAGGCCATTGTCAGGGGTTGTATGCCTGTGTAAAGAGTGTTTTTTTTTAAAGAGTTTTTTGGTTTTTTATTACATTACAAAATTATGTAAACACCAAGTTAGATTAAACTGAGATGTTGATGACATGGAATGCATTTAAAACAAAGCACTATCAATGGAAATAGAATACTATTAAGCAAAATAGAATATTAAAAAAAGAAGTCTAAAGGTATTTCAAAATATTATTGCTATTTTCAAAGTTAATTCTATTAATTCTAGGTTTTTTGTTTTTATATGTAGGGATTCTAGGATTTGTAGTCATAGCTTATTAATTTTTTGTGTGTTATTATAGTGGTGTTTTCAGTTAGAATTTTTCAGAATTTGGATTTTGGAATAGAATGGGTTGTAAGATGTAAGGCTATGGAGCTAGAATCATTAAGGTTCATAGTTAGACATCTTGAAAGAGTCATATTGGTAAGACCAACATATGTATTATTTTCAATGGAGACAGTCTCCCAAGGGACATTCATCTACCAATTCAAACCTAAAACCAGAAAACTTGAAAGGATCTTAATAAAATTATATAGACAAAATGTGACTTTATTATTTAATCAAACATGCTTTAATGAAAGGCTGCTACCCAACCACACACACACACACACACATATATATATATATAAGCAAGATATCCAGAAGATGCATTTAAATGTTTCATTTTGTTTTGTAAACCATCTTCAGGTTGATGATTGTATGCAATGTTTAAAGCCTCATTTGAAAATAATTTTCAAATAAAATATTAAGTGGAAAATTTGAAAATTATTCTTAGCTTTCTATTATTGTTAGGAGCATTCTGTTTTGAAATACTTGTGACGTAATTATTGTTTGAAAATTTTTCCTTTCCTTCTTTTTTAATTTATTTTATTTTCTATCCTTTATTTTTCTTTTCAAAAAAATTATGGGATTTTAAATGAAATAAGAATTTTGGAAATCTCAAAAATGATATTTATATATATGTAAATTAGAAAATTGCATATCAACCATTTTTGGTTATTTAATGCCAAATATACACATATATATTGAATATGGTATGGCAACCAAGACTAGGAAAAAAAAAACACTGAATTAAAACCTGTTAAACTCTGCTTAAAAATTGACCTTGTGTCACATCCTATTTGTGCGGTTGGGTATGGATGCTAACTAAATGTATGGAGAAAAAGCTTGACGGCAATTACACAAGAATGCTGCGAGCTGTATTGAACAAATCCTGGAGGCAACACTTCACAAAACAGCAGCTGTATGGCCACCTACTCTCATTACGAAAAGTATCCAAGTTAGACAAATCAGACATGTGGGAAACTGCTGGAGAAGTAAGGATGGACTCATAAGCGATATACTCTTGTGGACCCCTTCACATGGACAAGCAAAGGTAGAACCTATGTACAACAGCATATATAAGAGGTCTGTGCTGATACAGGAAGTAGCCTGGAGGACCTCCCAGAAGTGATGGACAATAGGGACAGGTGGCAAGAGAGGATCAGGGAGATCTGTGCTAACAGTGCAACATGATATATATACATATATATATATATATATATATAGTGTCTACAAAAACTATATACAGCTTCAAGAATTTATTTAAATAAAACCATTTAAGATATTGACACTCACAATATACAATTTTTTTGGTTACAGATGTGCAGCAATTCTATTTTTTGGTGTTTCATTACTGTAGAGTTTGGTTATAGATAATACCTAATAATATCTATTCTTAATTATTCTCAACTAAAAATAATGAATTTCTCATATCTTTAGTTTTAAAGAAAATTAAAACTTTATTTTAAAAAAGGTAAGGATGTACTTATTTATAGGGGATGCTGTAAATATATATGTATACATATATGAGTGGAAAATACACAACTCTCTCACTCACTAAGCAGGGTTTGGTTTTATCAGAAATGTTATGGGATCAACTAATCCAATTGAAGAAAGTTCTTTATTTATTCTGGCAATGGCTCAGACAATTTTGACTAATCTTAAAAGACAGATATAGAGGTAGGAAGTTTTGCAAAATCTCACCAAAGATTTTGTGTTCCTCAGTCCAATACTCTAACTATTTAGTTGCCATATAGGGCATCATTTTAATTAGATAATAATGAATTTTCTGTAATTGATTTATTAAATTGGAGAATAAAACCTAGTGTAGAATTTCTTTTTGGCTTTCTTTTTTTTAAATTTTTCATTTGGTTTGTTGAAACTTAATTAATATCCGTCAAACAAGAATCAACTTCTAAAGTCCTTAAATCTTTCATAAATAAACACTAAAAGACTTCTTCTTCTTCTTCTTCTTCTTCTTCTTCTTCTTCTTCTTCTTCCCAATCATTTATTCTTATACATTCTATTTGAGGAAAATATTCTAAAATTACAAGAAGTTCCAACTCTTTGAAGATGTCTACTATTAAGATAATTGGTATTTTACAAGTACCAAAGTTAACTGTCTCTTTCAGTGAGGAGGACAACATGCCTGAAAATAAAGTCTTTATCAACAGTCACCAGATTTATTTAATTGTATAAAAGTACTATTTATAGGGACTGACAGATCTTTCCTCCTCACTATCCTAAAAAACTTAAAAGAGCAAGGTCACAGGTACACCTTGATGTCATTATTAATCTAAATCCCTTTACTTGTATGTATTTACCCAACCCCTCCACACGAGCAGGATGCAACTCCATGTTTATTTTTTCTGCTGAGTTAAACAGGTTTGAAATCAGTGTTTTTCTTCTTCTAGACTAGTTGCCATACCAAAGCTAAAGAACCCAGTCTGCCCTACTATTTTACCTGTAGCTGGAGAGAGAATAGTTGGTTCAATACATCTCCTAAGAGTATTAGCACTATATGAAATGCAAACAGCCTCATCAAGGTTTGAACTCGAGTCACTTTTACTTGTAGCATGTGACATACAGGGTGGAATGATAAAATTGTCGTCCTGTGTGTATATATATATATATATATATATATATATATATATTTAGTGTGTATATATATATATATATGTATATATATTATATATTTAGTGTATATATATATATATATATATATATATATATATATATATTGTGCGTGTATATATATATCTATATATATATATATTTACTGTGTATATATATATATATATATATATATATACAGGGTGGAATGATAAAATTGTCATCCTGTATATATATATATATATATATATATATATATATATATATACATATTTAGTGTGTATATATATATGTATACATATTTAGTGTGTATATATTTATGTATACATATTTAGTGTGTATATATATATATATATATATACATATTTAGCGTGTATATATATATATATATATATATATATTTAGTGTATATATATATATATATATATATATATATATAGTGTATATATATATATATATATATATATATATATATATATATATATATTTAGTGTGTATATATATATATATATATATATATATTTAGTGTATATATATATATATATATTTAGTGTATATATATATATATATATATATTTAGTGTGTGTGTATATATATATATATATATATATATATATATTTAGTGTGTATATAGATATATATATATATTTAGTGTGTATATATATATATATATATATTTAGTGTGTATATATATATATATATATATATATGTAAATATATATAAATAAATATATATATATATATAAATATATATATATGTGTGTGTGTGTGTGTGTGTGTGTGTGTGTGTGTGTGTGTGTGTGTGTGTGTGTGTGTGTGTGTATTGTCAGTCTAATGAGAGTGTTCTCATACACAAAGAGAAGATAAGAACAAAAATCACGTGGCCCAGTCGGCTGGAGCTGCTGAGTACACTCACTGCATCTCTGCAGAGGAGTAAGACCCCCCCCAACCCCAACAAGAGTCCTGGATATGACATTAATCAATCTGATGGTGAGGCTCCAGTAATTCTGAAGCTTTGGGGAATGCAGATTACCCCTTCATTGCCATCACTCCCAGATCCACACTGACCCAGAGTGGTAGCACCTAATAGGGTCCTATCTATGGGTCAAATAGAACTGTTTGACATTAAAACTGTGTTTAAATATAACTGTTTTTACATTTATCTGTACACAAACAAAAAACTATACTTATACTTAACTGAATTGTTTGAAATAGAACTGCTTTCATATTTAACTGTGTGAAAAAAAATTTTGCCTAGTCAGCTGGGGTAGTAGAATACACAGATTTCACCTCTGCAGTGGGGTAAGACACCCCACCTCTCAACGAGTGTCCTGTATAGGATACTAAACAATCTGATGGTGAGGCTTCAGTACTGCGGAAGCTTTGTGCAATGCAGATTACCCCTTCATGCCATCACTCTCAGGTCCACTCTGGCCCAGAGTGGTAGCACCTAGTAGGGCCCTATCTATGGGTCAAACTAAACTGCGTACTTATGCTAAACTGAACTGCTTGAAATAGAATTGTTTTTGGCATTGAAACTGTACTACACTAAACTGAATTGTTTAACTGTGTGTAAACAAAAACTGTACTTAGACTCAAGTAAATTGTTTTAATTAGAACTATTTGACAAAAATGAATAGTTTGAAATAGAAATATTTTTGACAATTAAACTGTGTACTTATGCTAAACTGAATTGTTTGAAATAGAAGTGTTTATTTGTATAAAAATAGATTGAGCATTAAATAACCTTCAATGGTTGATATGCCATAAAACCCTAACAAACAAACAAACAAAAACTGTGTACTTATGCTAAACTGTATTGTTTGGTTTAGAACTGTTTGATTATTTGACTGTGTGTAAACAAATGACAGATGTTTAATTGAATTGTTAGTGATACATAGCAGTACTTGAAAACATTAAACTGTGTGCAAACAAATGCTTAATAGTTAATAGAATTGTTCGTATTAAATATAAATATGTGAAACTATTTAATTGTGTGGGAAAAAAATGAACTCAGGCTCATTTAAAAATGTTATCTACAAAACTTGTTCAGAAATCATATATCTAACATATATGTTTAAAAGGACTTAGCATTAAATAACCTACAGTGGTTGATATGCTATGAAACCAAACCAAACTAAAACCTTCTCAAGCCGAATCTCTTTCATAAACTGGAGCAAGTAGAAGAAGTATGAGAAATGTGTACAATTCAATAAATATGCTAGATTTTTGGTCTTAAATTGCAACGACAAGCAGATAAAAAGATAACAAAATCATTCAAACGCTAGTTGCTATATAAAGTACTATTCTCTCTAAATTACCTAGTAGACTTTATCTCTGCCTTACCCAAGAATATCTAGTAGTAACTGTCGGACTTGGCAAAGAGGGAGAGAAATGTATAAAAAATAAAGAAGATAAATAAGAGGAATGGGGATGCTAACTTTTGCTACCTGAAAGAAAAGTGTGTCTATATTTCTTAAAAACAAAAACAAGTTCCCACAAAGTAATTTATTTCAAAAGAAATAAACTTTACAAAATCCAGATTTGTATATTTTTCTCTACGCTTGTTGAAAACACTGAATTTAAGGTAGCAAAAATAACATACATTCAAGTAATGTCAATATTATAACCAAAAAAATAGAAGAGGGTATAAAAAAATAACGACTGACTTACACGAAGCAATGCTGTCAACCACCTACTGTTAGTTTATCTTTTGTTAATGATAAAATACCTTTCTTTGGTATTTTATGTCAAAGTTCTTTTTGAAGCCTGTTTTTAGGGTTTGTTCTTTTTCTTGGCTTCTCCTTCTTGTGTGGAATCAACCGGGAAAACTGTGTTCTTCTAGCTTCCAGTGTAGACTTGTTGAAAACAAAGTTTACTATTTCTTTAAGTGAACTTCGAATAAACTTCTGCTTCCTCCTCTTAGATGAATATCTTTCTGTTTCAACTCGAATTTTTTTCTGTTGAGTCTACGGAAGCATTTACCGAATCTACTGATTGAGCCAACGCTTCTCTTGTCGGCCAAAAAGTCCAACAATTCCGCCTCCAGACCTTAGACAACTTTCTTTTGAAGGGGACAGCATACCAAAACCACAATTAGCATGCAGTAGGCTTATTGTTTTGACAAGTAATAAAAATCCCTGTAAAGAAAAGAGGCTTAGCCCAAGCGATTAATAGGCCTATTTGCTCAAGCCACCTTGCTTTAGAAAAAACTGCCTAAAGTCCAAAGCGAATAAACAAGAGCTCATAAAGCAAAAAGACAGAGCCAGGCAGAGCCTTCAGCTCAAGTCTGAAGAAATAACAAAACCCAAAAAAAAAAAAAAAAAGAGGTAGATCCCTTTGTGGATCTCACTTAAATAACAGTAGGGGTGGGTGATAATGGCACAACTTCAAAACAGCCAACCATATTTGAGCAGACATTAACTGCCGAATTTACAAATTCCAACAAGAGGCATCGGTTTCTACATGAACTCAGATAAAAGAGTTGATGTGTTTTAATCAAGAAGGTGCTATGTTGTCTTTAAATAGCAAACCTCTAAAACTAGCAGACCAGTACATATACATCTGTAGCAGTATCTCATCTACAGAAAGTGATGTCAACATATGTATAGGTAAAATATAGACTGCTATTGACAGGTTGTGGAAATTTGATCTCTCTGATAAAATAAAAAAGAAATTCTTTTAAGCGGTAGCTGTGTCAGTACAACTGTATAATTGCACTACTTTAATTCTTATGAAGAACATAAAGAACAATCCAAAAAATGGAAATTGCTCAAGGATTCTGTGTACTGTTTGGAACAGATGCTAGGAGTAGCACTCAACAAAATAGCAACTGTACAGCAACTTACCTCCCATCTCACAAACTACCTAAGTAAGATGAGTAAGACAAGCAGGAAACTTTTATCATTAAGGGTTTTTGGACTATTAACTTCATCTTTATTATTTCCACAACGTTTTGGACGATATGTCCTCCAGCCTTCTTCAGGTGTTCGTTGAACTCGGGAACCTACACGGAACTTCGAACTACGCCTTCTATTGAATCCACGGGGATCGCCTGTTCTGATTCCATTAGCCATAACAGGGTACAAGTGTTAAGTATTCCTGTATTGTTACTCACTTGCAGTCAGGATTGAACCTGTAACCTCCAGATGATTGTCTCCTTAGAAGCTTAGGGAACCAACACCTATGACCGTTACGCTGACACATTGGTTCCCGAGTTCGACAAACACCTGAAGAAGGTTGGAGGACATATTGGCCAAAACATTGTGGAAATGACAATAAAGATGAAGACAATCGTCCGAAAACCTTTAATGATAAAAATCATCAAGCTTCGTCTCAGAAATTTAGAAAACTAATGCTGGAAACTAGTGGAGAAGTAAAGATGAACTCATAAGCAATGGACTCCTATGCATGGACACACCAGTTTTGACTGACGAGAAAATCTAACTGTATTGGACAAAACAGAAAAAACAGTATAAAACTGAATCATTTCATATTATTGCCACAAATTTTAATGTTACTTCAATAGCTTAGACACACATAGGAAGTGATTATTTTCCTTGATTATTGTTATCAATTTCCCTTAATTTTAGTGAAAAAGTTATATTTTTTTAAAGAAAATTCTCAGAAATACCAAAAGTTAGGAAATTTCTTTGAATTTTATTTTTTTGATTTGATATACTAATTTGTGACTAGTTCTGTGCTGATGGTGAATATGCAGTTGGGTGAATTTGAGAAAAGGTCAAATTGTGACTTACAGTGATTATGGAGTGTCATTTTACAATATAACAAAGTAAATTGAATCACCATCCTTCATCAGTTATGTCAGCTGTCTGGGTTCTTTTTTGGTCCAATTCATCAACTCTGTGTGGACACCGCGTATCATCTAAAGGACTTACTAAGTGTGATGGCTGATAAGAACGGAAGGCAAGAGAGACTCAAAGCAATCCATGCTGTCAGCTTGCTTTGATGATGATGATTAAGGCAATGTTTTTCTTTGTACACATTCATAATCCAAAATCTTTTTTTGGCATCTTGCAATCTAAAAACATAAATCATCTCGTTCTTTTGATGAAAGCTTTTAGAGAAGATCAACTCTTGACACCAAGAAAAGTTGTGACGCTGACAAGGCATCAGGCATCTTATCACAATCAAGATATGGTAACTGACCTCCATTCCTGAGAATCTTCAGCAAGAGCAGAAAAAAATAAATAAAATAAAGAAAATTGGCCGTTTCTCCAGATACACTAAGACTACAAAATTTGGCATTGCTTTATAAATCTATCAATGATAGTCAAATTATTAGCATCAGTACCCACCATCTCTTTTCCAATGGAAATTCACAAGGATATATTCGGAATATAACTTACTAGCAACCCTGTTAGATGATAGGCATTCCATCCAATGAGAAGTTGCTGCACTCACTACCATGTCTTGTGGGGGTGAGTATAACCCACTGGATAATTTCTGCCTGCTTCTCAAGTGGGAGAGGGAATGACCTATTGCCCTAGGGGAGAGGGCACATGACCTATTTGCCTCTGGACAGATTCTCATATAAACTACATACAACTAAAAAAAGAAAATTACAAAACAGATGCTTTCATTTTAGTTTCAACTTATATAAATATAACAACTTATGTGTTTTACTAATACAGTAAGGCTTCAGGTAGTGTAATGGTTAGCAAGCTAGACTAGTAACCTTCACAAGTGAGTTTGAGTCTCATTGGGTGCCATATTCATGCAGCCTTGAGCCATATCTAAGCAAAAAGCTCAGTAAATTACTAAAAAAAGTACAAAGGGCACATTGGATGGTGTAATGGTTAGCAAGCTAGACTAGTAAACCTTCACAAGTGAGTTTGAGTCTCATCGGGTGCCATATTCATGCAGCCTTGAGCCATATCTAAGCAAAAAGCTCAGTAAATTACTAAAAAAAGTACAAAGGGCACATTGGATGGTGTAATGGTTAGCAAGCTAGACTAGTAAACCTTCACAAGTGAGTTCGAGTCTCATTGGGTGCCATATTCATACAGCCTTGCACCAAATCTAAGCAAGGAGCTTAATAGGGTGCCTTGGGTGGAGTAAATAGTTGCAAGGTAAAATAGCAAAAATTCAGAACTGAGTTCAAGTCTCACTGCATGCCCCATTAATACAGCCTTGTGCCACATCTTAGCAGAAAGAGGGCACCTCAGGAGGAATAAGGGTTAGCAAGCTAGACTAGCAAACTGTCACGAGTGAGTTTGATTCTCATTGAGTGTCCCATTCATATGGCCTTGTGCAAAAAGCTTAGTAAATTACTTCTAATACCATAAGGCTTCTTGAAGACTGATATTGCATGGCTACAGCATTTAACAGAATCTAGTTGGATCCAAGAATAATTTTATTGATTGCTTTGGTTTGGTTATTTGGTTAAATAGCATATCACAGTCCAGTTGGCTGGGGCTGTACAATATATTGACTGTATCTCTGCAAAGAGGTAAGACCCTCCCACCAACGAGTGTCCTAGATATGACACAAAACTGCATCTGATGGTGGGGCTCCAGCTCTAGAGCTTTGGGGAAAGTGGAATACTCTTTCATCACCATTAACCCCAGGTCCACTCTTGCCTGGCGTGGTTGTACCTGCATCTATGGGTCAAAGAAAAATATCTAATCATTTTCTGTTTTTGGAACCATTTAACTGGGTCCAAACAAATGAGCTCTGGCTCGTTAAAAAGTTGTTCACAACAAACTATTTATTTACAAATCATATTCATTATGTATAAAGAGGACTTGGTATTGAGTAACATACAGGTGTTGATATGCTGAGAAACACGACCGACCAAATTAATAGCATATCAACCCTTGAGGGTTTTTTAAAGCCAAATCTTTATACATTAAGGTTAAAAATCATTAGCAAACCATAGCAAATAAATTTGATTCTCACTGAGTACCCTGTACTCCTGGCATTGTATCCAATTAAGAAAAGCTTAGTAACCAACTGAGGCCCTGCTTAGTGTAATGGTTAACAAATTAGGTTAGCAGATCATTTCCAGTTAGTTCAATTCTCAGTGAGTACTATAGGATACAAATTTCTTCTAGTCTTAAAATAAGCAATAAAAACATACTTAAGAACATTCTAGAAATTTAGGATCAAACCCGTATTAACATTTAAATTACATTTTTATATTTTTCAACCAATCAGCTAAAAACATGGAATAGAACATTCTAGAAAATTAGGATCGGAAGTGAACCTACAGAAAATATTTAGGCTCGAAAATAAAATAGTAAAATACAAATCTGATTGGTCAATAAATGTCTACGCGCAAAAGTTTTAGGACGATTCTTTGATCCACCTGTAGGATATAAATAACACAGTTAGGAAGCCAGACGAGAGAAGACACAAGCTTACACACAAATGAAGACACAGAGAACACAAGCCACTAAGCCAGTAGCCGATATTATGTCCAACCAATTCCTTTCCTTCCTCAACTAAAGTTCGTGACCTCTTTTCAAATGACCGAAAATTATTTTCAAAAGGAAAACCCGACAAACTTTCTTTCATCTACGAGACACGCTGTCGCCAAAGCCATAAAACCCGCTATAAACTTAATGTAAGTAAGAAAGACTTATTTACGGACTTCGTTAACATGACCCTACGCACATCTTTAAACAAATTTATTTTCCTTTTGTCAAACTTCATTTTCTAAAAGGTCATTTACACATCATATATTTTTGTTAGTTTTCATATTCTGTTATATGCATATTAAATTGTTTGTTGTTTAATGTTCGTTGTGTTCTATTCCATTTCTTTTACGTGATTGTAAAGTTTTGTGTTGTATTTGTGGTGGGAATAATTTAGAGAGCAAATCAACAGAAATAACCAAATTACATACTCCCCCCACAGTACCCATATTTCTAAATCTGTGCTACAATTAGATTAAGCTCAGTCAGTTCACTTTGCATGGTGTAATAATTAGCAAATAAGACTAGCAGGCCATTACTAATGAGCGGGTGGGGTGTCCTCGTGGTGTAATGGTTAAAATGCTAGACTGTGGAATCATAGTAAGCGATTTCAAACTCCAGTCGTGCTATCACATTCACTTTTGGACAAATACCCTTGGGAAATGTATGAACGCCCTCATCCTCCCAGCTATGGGTTAAATAGCTTCATTGCTGTTCTTCTAGGAGAGCTTTGGCATTAAATAACCCACAAAGGTTGATATGCCATTAAAGAAAGAAACCAAACCAAACCAAACCATTTCTCATGAGTTCTATTCTTATTAGATTCCCACCTTCTTCTGGCCTTGTGCCTCACCTAAGCTATGCTCAGTAAGTGACAACTAAGGCCTCCTATAACAAACCTCTACAAAAAAAAAAGCCATTAATAGCCCGATGGATATAATAGCATTTATATAAATCTAGTTGGATACAAAAATAATTGGGAATAATATTATTGTGTGTATGAAGCTAAAAATATTAGGGCACCTTTGGTGGTGTAACGGTTAGCAAGCTAGACTAGCAAACCTACACGAGTGAGTTTGAGTCTCATTAGGCGCCCCATTTATTCGGCCTTGTGCCACATCGAAGCAAAGAGCTTTGTAAATCACTAAAAATATTGTTATTATGTTTGATAAGGAATTAAAGTTGATGATACTTGATAATTGTTTAGGCAAATTATCTTTAATTGGAATCATTTTGAGATGAGGCTTCTTAATCTGAGAATTAATTTTTTTTTTATTGCGGACTTTTTGTCCTCATCTTGGTAGTTTTTTTTTTTGTGTTGTTTCTTCTTTCACTACGTTTTGGCCAAATTTCACCTTTGGCCTTCTTCAGGTGATTTACCGCGACCTCGGATAGGAATGATGAGTCTGGTAACCGTATCCCCAGTAATTACTGCCTTCCATTGTTGTTGTCTATCGCACCACATTTTTGACCAAGTAAACCTCTAGCCGGCTTGGGTAGGATTTGAAACCGCTATCTTCTGACAATGTTTAGGCAAACGTTTAATAAAAAAATGCACATTGGTTCAAGAATTTTTAAATGAATCATCCATATTGAATATTGATGAGACCTAAGTTGCTTTTTAATTTATCTATTGTGTCATTTTACAAATTTCAATTGAACTGCGAAAAAAGAAAATGAAAAATTACAAAACAGATATGTTCATCTTATATTTAACTTATACAAATAAAACCAACTGAATGATTTTTTAAAGAAAAAAGATTTTTAATATATCTAATATCAGGAGAATGCCCCCTGGATTTACTTGGATGTTTAATAAAAGTGTAATTCAATAAACAAGGAGAATGAATCTATCTATCTATCTATCTATCTATCTCAGTTCTGTTTCTATCTATCTATCTATCTATCTATCACAGTTCAGTTTCTATCTATCTATCTATCTATCTATCTATCTATCTATCTATCCAGTTCTGTTTCTTTCTATCTGTCTATCTATCTATCCCAGTTCTGTTTCTTTCTTTCCTTCTTTCTATCTATCTATCTATCTATCTACCCAGTTCTGTTTCTTTCTATCTATCTATCTATCTATCTATCTATCTATCTATCTATCTATCTCAGGTCTGTTTCTTTCTATCTATCTATCTATCTAAGTTCTGTTTCTATCTATCTATCTATCGATCGATCCCAGTTCTGTTTCTTTCTATCTATCTATAATCAAGGTTCATTAAATAAATTAGAGAAATTTTTTTGAAAAATCAAAAAGCCTTTTTTTTCACAACTTTTCCCCATAAATGCATTATTTCCTTCAGATGGGTTTACAGCAAAAAATATTTTTATCACACAAAAATATTTGTTTTGAAGTTATTTAAAATGGCAGCAAATTAAACAGATTACTCTTGGCTTGAACAAAGGTCAGTCATCGAATTTTTGGTAGCTGAGAACTACAAACTATGTCAAATTTACGGAAGAAAGTGTGATGAGTATGGAGAAGAATGTTTTATTTTAAAAAATTCTTTATGAATCAGCTAGTCATGGATTTGCTACAACAAGGTCGGGTCAAAAAGACAGTCCATGGAATAAAAATATATTGACTATCTAATGCCAAAAAAGGTGAAGGCACAACAGCCACTAAAGAAGGTCATGCTGACAGTCTTCTGGAACATGAAAGGACTCATGATATTTGATTTCCTTGTAAAAGGTGCAACTGTAAATAAAGCTTCCTGTTGCCGACTCCTTAGGCAATATTTCATCTTATTTACTAAATGACTCCTGAATATGAAATCATAAAGTAACCATTTATTTGTGTAACTATATTAGAACTCAAAAAGACATTCAAAATTATTTCACTAGAATCAAATTTTATATAGATCCACATTTTACAAGGATTTATTAAGGAATATGACTAATTTTTTGGCATCTGTATAAATTTCAATGAAATTTTAACAATCATTAATAAATACAATATTTCTTTTCCTATCATCAGATTTTATATAGATCCACATTTTACAAGAACTTATGAATTTCAATGAAATTTTAACAATCATTAATATAAACAATATTTTTAATAATCCATCAAATAAAAGTGCAAAAATAATTAATTAAATTATTAATAGATGAATTAGTTACTTTTGGATGGTTTCATTTAAAAAATGTTTCTTATATGAATTCCTCAATTCTTTTGAAAGTTTATTTTCTCATGAAGTTTAATAATTTGATAGGTTAGTCCTAAATATTAAAACTTTAATTTATTATTACTATGCCAAATATTAAAGTTTATTGCTTTGGTATTGTTTAGCTGTTTTCTAGTTTCTTTTTTATTTTGTTTTATTTGTTATTCTTTTTTTTTTTTTTTTGCTTTTTTTTGTAACTTACAATGGTCGATATGCCATAAAACCCAATCAAACCAAATCCTATATATTAAATATATATGTATAAAGAGGATTTGGCATTAAATAACCTACAATGGTTGATATGCCATAAAACCTAATCAAACCAAATCCTATATATTAAATATATATATATAAAGAGGATTTGGCATTAAATAACCTACAATGGTTGATATGCCATAAAACCCAATCAAACCAAATCCTATATATTAAATATATATATATAAAGAGGATTTGGCATTAAATAACCTACAATGGTTGATATGCCATAAAACCTAATCAAACCAAATCCTATATATTAAATATATATTTATAAAGAGGATTTGGCAATAAATAACCTACAATGGTTGATATGCCATAAAACCCAATCAAACAAAATCCTATATATTAAATATATAGGTATAAAGAGGATTTGGTATTAAATAACCTACACTGGTTGATATGCCATAAAATCCAACCAAATCAAATCATATATATTTAATATATATGTATAAAGAAGATTTGGCTTTGAATAACCTATAATGGTTGATATACCATAAAACCCAACCAAATCAAATCATATATATTTAATATATATGTATAAAGAGGATTTGACATTAAATAACCTCCAATGGTTGATATGCCATAAAACCCAACTAAACCAAATCATATATATTTGATATATATATATAAAGAGGATTTGGCATTGAATAACCTAAAATGGTTTGATATGCCATAAAACCCAACTAAACCAAATCCTATATATTTAATATATACATGTAAAGCGGATTTGGCATTAAATAACCTACAATGGTTGATTTGCCATAAAACCCAACTAAACCAAGTTATATATATATATATATATATATATATAAATGCATTTGGCATTAAATAACCTACAGTGGTTGATATGCCATAAAACCAAACCAAACCAAATCATATATACTTAATAAATATATATAGACAAATGGATTTGGCATTAAATTACCTACAATGGTTGATATGCCATAAAACCCAACCAAACGAAACCAACAGCAGAACTGATTTCATTATTTTAAAATATTTCTTATCAGGATCCTTCAATACTTTTTAGCGTTTATTTACTGATGAAGTTTAATAATTTAATAGGTGAGTCCTAAATGTTAAAAACTTTAATTTAGTAACACGATACCAAATACTAAAGTTTATTGGTTTGGTATTGTTTTGCTAGTTTCTTGTTTCTTTATATAATTCACATTTCTCAGGAGGATTTGGTGGAAGACTTAAAAAACTTTTTAAGTTAAGATCATGCTTCTCTTAAAGGGATTAAATTTTGAAATCTTCTTTTTTATAGTAAATAAAGACTTCTTTGTTGTCATTGTTATCAAAGAATATAATTAGAGACAATAAGATGTGCAGTAAATGTTTATCATTTGTCACTATTGAAGACTGTAAAGTTAAAAAAAACTTTAATCCTCACTGATAATTTTTAAGAGTTGATGAAATATTGTCTGACATTCTTTCACAGCACAGAAAGAATATCTAGGTTAAAGAAAATGGAAATTTGGAGAATCTCTATTTCTTTTATATATATATATATATATATATATATATATATATATATATATATATATATATAAAAGAAATAGAGATTCTTCAAATTTCCATTTTTCCTATTGATTTATTTTCATTTTCTTAAATCGATAAGGTATAAAAATGTAAAAACAAACGGACACTGCTACTGTTGCTACATAAATACCTTAAAAATTCCCTTAGCCAACGTGGTACGCTTGTTGGCCAAGCGGTCTGAGACTTAGTCTAACGTAAAGTTAGATGGGTTTTGATCCCGGCTTCGAGCGTCCTATGTGTCTAGCCACACTGAAGAGTTCTGTCTGTGGATGACAATATACATATATATATATATATTATTAAGTTGGTCGATTGTTGTCGAGGGTGACTTGAAGGTTTCCTTAATAGCTACTATACCGATATATAGGGGAGAACGCTACTCCTTTCCTTAGATTTCTCAACTTACCCTTGATCCATACCTTATAATGCTGAGTGTTAAGCAAGGAAGCATCAAGTACCATGTTTTAAGTCTTTGGTATGACTCGACCGAGGACTTTACTCCATTGACTGTCTTTTCAACTTAGCCTTAGAGTGACAAAACCATGTTTAGCCCATTTGTAAACATTTTTTTTTACTTAAACATGCTTCTCCATACACTTAACACATTCTTCCATAAATTTCACATTGTTTGCACTTCTTAGCTACCAAAATTTGATGACAGACCCCTGTTCAAACCTTGCAGCACTCTATTTGATTTGCTACCATTTTGAATTGCCTCAAAAGAAATACTTTAGTAATATTAAAATAGTTTTTACTATAAATTAATTCCAAACAATGCAGAATTTACATTTAGAGAAAAAAAAAGAAGGGTTTTGCTTTTTACAGAATAATTCCCCTTATCTATTGAATGACTCTTGTGTGTATATATATATATATGTATATATAAGCATGTTTCATAGGCCAGCATCATCATAGTGTTCCCTTTTTAAACAGCGTATATATATATATATATATTCTCACCGACAACACAACAATATTAGAACATCAAAATAATAAACCAAAACTACAGATTCTTGAAGCACTACATATTAGAAACATGCAACCGACACTTAATAAGAATTAATTTTCAAACCAGTGCTAACGTACTTAAATGTCTTTAGCTACTGACACTAATTATAGAAACCCATTTAAAAGCAAACGCCATAATCTTCAATGGTAAAGACGCTCTTACATAGTGGTAATATGCTAAAACAAAAGTTACATCACTTTTGTAATAGATCCTCCCCTGATGATGGCCCAAAGTCGGGCAGAAAGTACTAGGGATACATACAACTATGGACAATACATAAATCAATTCCCCCGAATACAATAAAAGTAATACAGGAATTCAAACGGATCCAGAAGAAAATATGTAGACATAAAATGTCTATTATGTTTAATGAAATTTGTATTAACGAAGACATGCTGCCAAAATATACATATATATATAAGGTCACATTGTGTTTTCTATGTACAGGAATTTCCTTTTGATTTCCATACCAGATTTATCATAGTTAGAGATTAACAGGCAGTAAGTCTCTCAAGATCTTCAATGTTTTCTTAAGATAGTGTGTTCTGTTTAAAATTAGGATAGTTTTTTTTAATCTTATTTTTATTTTAAGGACTGATTCTGGTTGGGAATTATACTGCGATCCCAAGTTAGTTGCATGATTCCAAGTGATCTACTGTCTCCTGTCATATCTTCTATTCTTATATACATAAATTTATTATGTTAATGATAATAATAAATGATAAAACTTTTAATGAAAAACAGCAATGGCAAAATTATCTAATATAGTTGTATACTCTTCATCTCGATCAAGAAAAGCTGATCTTTAATTAATCAATTGATTTTAATGGCATGTCAACCCATCTAGGGTTATTTTATGCCTAAAGGTTAGGGAAATGCATTCATTGTACATTTACATTTTTTCTGGAGTTATTTCTTAAGAGTTTTTTGCACACAGTTATATATCAAATATATTGGCCTAATGAGTCGAGTGTTCGCCAATGGTCCGGGAGACTGGGGTTCAATCCCAAGTCGAGTCATACCAAGGACTTAAAAAATGGTACTTGATGCCACCTTGCTTAGCACTCAGCATTATAAGGTAAAGATCAAGGGTCGAGTGAAGCAACTCAGGGAAAGGAGTAGCTATTGAAAAGGGAGCCTTTGGGTAACCCTCGAACAAGGTCACCAACGTATATATCAAATATTGCTATCTAATATAAATGCTTTACGCACATTTGTATGGTTTCAAGTATTCCTATCTAATACTAATAATTACATGGTTTCAAGAAATTATTTCTATTTAATGAATATAATGTTTGCCCACAGTTATAAGGTTTTGAGTAACTGGTGATAATAATCTATAGTAAAATTGGGGACCTTAGTCGAGGGTGACCTGAAGACTCTTTTTGCAATAGCTACTACACTGAGGTGTAGGGGAGGGCGCTACTCCATTCCCTGAATTGCCCCACTTTACCCTTGATCTTAACCTTATAATGCTGAGTGCTAAGCAAAGCGACATCAAGTACCATTTTTGGAGTCTTTGGTAGGACTCGACCTGGGATTGAACCCTGGTCTCCCAAACCATTGGTAAACACTCTATTCATTAGGCCAAACTTCAAGTAATTAATCTTGATTCAGACAATTTACAAGAATATGATATAAAGTATTCCACTCTTATACAGGTAATTTTCCCCCAAATTGGAGAGTTTCAAGTAACTAATAATATTTTTATCATTAAGGGTTTTTGGACTATTGTCTTCATCTTTATTGTTATTTCCACAACGTTTCGGCTGATATATCCACTGGCCTTCTTCAGGTGTTTGTTATCTAAATTTCTGAGATGAAGCTTGTTGATTTTTATCATTAAGGGTTTTCAGACTATTGTCTTCATCTTTATTGTTATTTCCATATCATTTTGGCCTATATATCCACCAGCCTTCTTCAGGTGTTTGTTATCTAAATTTCTGTGACGAATCTTGTTGATTTTTATCATTAAGGGTTTTCGGACTATTGTCTTCATCTTTATTGTTATTTCCACAACGTTTCGGCCAATATGTCCTCCGGTCTCCTCAGGTTGTTGTATAGCCACATACATACAACTGCACGTATACATACACAAATATATGCGGAACATAATCAAACATAATGACAAACTTCAATGAATGAATGAACACACTTCTTTATAAAAATATAATCTCTCACACTTTATTCTTGAAAGGGGGATGTTGGTTGTGTGTGAGAGATGAGTTGGAGATGGGCGCAGACTGCTATATTGACCCAAAATTCTTCTTTGCCCATAGCAGCACTTCTTCCTCATCTTGGCTGGGGTTGCTCAAATGTGGGTCACTAAGGGCCCAAAGCCCTCTGTCTGCCGCTGGCTCTCACTTCAGCATCTTATCTCCAACTGATTTGAACCGTCTGTGCACCTGGTTATATTATTGTTTAACGTCCACCTGCTTCCGCTATTCTTCCGCTTATTTATACAGGTGCATCTCTTGATTGACAGCTCGGTTGAGGGTCAATATATAACACAGGTGTTTGTTGAACTTGGGAACCTTCACAGAACTTCGAACTACATTCTTTATTGAATCCAAAGGGGTTGCCTGTTCTGATTCTGTTGGCCATAACCAGGTACAAGTGTTAAGTATTCCTATATTGTTACTCGCCTGCAGTCAGGATTGAACCTGAAGCCTCCAGATGATTGTCTCCTTAGAAGTTTAGGGAACCAACACCTCGAACCATTATGCTATGGGTCCAGCAGGCAACCCCTGTGAATTCAATAAAGGATAAAGTTCGAAGTTCCATGAAGGTTCCTGAGTTTGACAAACACTTGAAGTGGCCTGAGGACATATAGGCCAAAACATTGTGAAAATAACACTAAAGATGAAGACAATAGTCCGAAAACCCTTAATGATAAAAATCATATATATGTCTCATTTAGTGCCCCATTCATTTGGCCTTATGCCACATCTAAGCAAAGATCTTCGTAAGTACTATATATTAAATATATATAATTTGTGAACAGATTTTGTTAATATCTTTAAAAAAAAAACTCACATTTGCACACAATTAAATGGTTTCTCATAAGGCTCCTATCGCTCTTGGGATTTGTACACAACTGGCCAACTAGTAGATCATCATCATCATCATTATATCGCACTGGTAGCACGGATATCCCTGACCCTCTCTCGCCACTCCTCCCAATCGTTCATCGCCCTAGGTAGGTCTTCAGGACAACATCACGTATCCTCACATAGCTGCTGAATGTATGTTCGTGCTGGTCGTCCTGCTTTTGCACAGCCATGCGTGGGGGTCCATAAGAGTACATCTCTTATGAGTTCGTCCTTGCTTCTCCAGCAGTGTCCTGCATGTCTGGTTCGTCTAACTTGAATAGTTTTCGTGATAGGGGGGCAGGTGGCCGTACAGTTGGTGTCTTGTGGGGTGTTGCTGCCAGGACTTGTTCAAGATTGCTCGCAGCATTCTTGTGTAATTGCCGTCTAGCTTCTTCTCCAGCCGTTTTGTTAGCGTCCATGTAGTGCAGTCATATAGCAGTATCGATGTGACCACTGCCTGGAAGAAACTGCATTTCATTTTATCGGTTAGGTCTGATTTCCATATAATCGATAGCCTATTGATAGCTGTCCATGCTTTCGTTAACCTCGTTTCGATGTCCTTTTCGGTTGATTCGACGCTGCTTCCTAGGTAAGTGAATTTGTCTACTAGTTTAAGAGGGGTTCCTTCTAGAGTGGAGATGATTATAGCACATATATTCCGTTTTGTGTGCATTAAACTAGTAGATGGTCTGCAACAAAAAAAGAAAACGGGTTTTCATTAAACGGAAATGGCATCATGTCGTCTTTTCTAGGGTGACAATTTTATCGTTCCACTATATATATATATATATATATATATATATATATATATATATATATATATATATATATATATATCGTTCCACCATGTACACAGTTAAATGGTTTCAAGTATTGCTATGTAACAGTAACAGTTTAAAATCAGTCATTTGTTTTCACACATTGAAATAGATACACAAATACGATTTCCAAGTGAATAGTTTGTTGGTAAATTGATTTTTAAATGAATGAGAACTAGCTTGTTTGCTAATTTATATTGCTATTATTCCTACACAGTTAAATGGTTTCAATTATTGCCATGTAACACTACTAATTCTATTCAATATTAATGAGTGAATACTTTGATTTTATAGTGAATAGTTTGTTGGTAGAGTGTTCGCCAATGGGCAGGGAGACCTAGGTTCAATCCCAGGTCGAGTCATACCAAAGACTTTAAAAATGATACTTGATGCCTCCTTGCTTAACACTCAGCCATATAAGGTAAAGTGGAGCAATCTAGGGAAAGGAGTGGCACCCTCCCCTACAACTCGGTGTAGTAGCGATTGAAAAGGGAGCCTTCTGGTCCCCCTCGACTTAGGCCACCTACTTTACTTTACTTACTATTTTGGCTTAGTGGGTAGAGTGTTCGCAATGGTCCGGGAGACCTAAGTTCAATCCCAGGTCGAATCATACCAAAGACTTAAAAAATGGTACTTGATACCTCCTTATTTAACACTCAGTGATATAAGGTACTATCAAGGGTAAAGTGGAGCAATCCAAGGAAAGAAGTAGCGCCCTCCCCTAAGCTTCGGTGTTGTAGCTACTGAAAAGGGAGCCTTCGGGTTGCCCTTGACTACAGTCGCCAACTTTACTTATTTAAGCCTAATAATTCTATTCAACATTAGTCATTCGTTTGCACACGGTTAAATGGTTCCAGGTATTCCACATTAATAGTTTTATTTGCACATAGTTAAATGGTTCCAAGTATAGCTATGTATCACTAATAATTCAATTAAATATCAGTCACTGTTAAATGGTCAATCAGTTTTATTTCAAATATTTCAGTTATTTGTTTGCACTCAGTTTAAATGTCAAACAATTCAATTAGCCCCATAGATATCAACCTATCAGGTACTACTTCTCCAGGCCAGAGTGACATGGGAGCGATGGCAATAAAGAGGTACTCTACACCCGACAAAGTTTCGGGACTGGAGTTTCACAATCAGATTATTTCGTGTCATACCCAGGACACTCGTTGGGAGTGTCTTAATCCTCTGCAATGATACGGTCGATGTATTCTACTGCTCCAGCCGACCGGGCAACATAATTATCTTGTTTTTATTGTTCTCAACAAGTAAATAAGAGATGCATTTGAACGTGTGTCTTTTAAAACAAGATATCCAAAGCAGAACAGGAAGTGAAGTTGTGGGAAGGTAATTGTTGTGGTCACCCATCAAAGAACAGAACAGGATCAGAGCTGCTTAACTTCAATGATCTAATGAGAACCACACAAGCCAGTGAATGGTCTTCCTAGACCTGAACAGTTAATAAAAAAAATAGCAAAAAATTACATCATAAACATTAAACACAGAATGTTGAGTTGTTTTTGAACATGCCGTTCAACCTAGTGGACTGGGGCTGTAGAATAGACTGACTGCATCTCTGCAGGGAGGTTAGACCCCAAACAATGAGTGTCCTGATTATAACCCAAAGCCATCGAATGAAGCCTCAGTTTTGGAGCCTTGGCGAATGTAGAATACCCCTTAGGGCCAAATAGAACTATTAGAGTTACATAGCAATACTTATTTAATTAAACCATTTAATTGTAGGCAATCAAACGAACTCCAGCTTGTCAAAAAAATAATGTTACCAACAAACTATTTGTTTACAAATCTTATCTATCTATCAATCTATCTATGTGTGTGTGTATGTAAAGAGGATGTGACATTAAATAACCTAAAAGGGTAGAAATGCCATAAAACCTACCAAACAACACCGGCTGTTAAATTTGAGATCATTTGATCAAAAATTGGTCAAGTTCTTAGATTACGAAATGATGTTAATTTTTCTGTATTTTCATTAATTTTTGTACCTTAACATATTTGGAAAGAGAAAAGCGAATCAAAAAACATTTTTAAACAATAACTAAGCATTTATTAATGAAATGTTAACAAAGCCGACAGATTTTTTTCATAAATACAAACGCTCATCTTCAAGATCGTATGCCTTTCAGTCTTGAAACAAATATTTCTTGATGATGGCCTAAGGCCAAAACCTGGCGGGATTAATGATAAAAATCATGATGAAAAAATGTTTATGAGCCAGTTTTCGTAAATACGGATAGATCTGAGATAGATAGATAAATAGATAGATAGAAAGAAAGAAAGAGACTGGGATAGATAGATAGATAGAATGAAAGAAATAATCAGACTACGATAGATAGATAGAAAGATAGATAGATAGATAGATAGATAGATAGATAGATAGATAGGTCTATCTTTGTCGTTATATCGTTTCCTTTTCCAATAAATGAAGTGTATATTTTTGTTTGAAAGAATAATACGACTTCATTCTCATTTCGCCGCTTCTCGCTTTCAAGCCTTAAGGATCGGGTTTAAATCTGTTTAATCTTCGAGCAAGACAAACAGGTCACTAAATTGTGATGTTAGGTCCTTGGAGATTCCAACTCCGAGATAGCACCAGCTTCCATTTAATTGGACAAAGGATAGTATTCGTATTGCCCAGATGATGTTTGCCGCTCTGGGTTTGGAAACTCGCTAATTCTTGCTTCTGGAGAGAAATGAGACTTTAGAATGTGGAGACTCACATTTAACCTAACCTTGTGCCATCTTATGTGCAAATAAATATCAAACTTTTCACCATTTTATTGGAGGAATATATTCTACTCGTTCGAATAAGCTATAGTGGGTACTTTAAATCAAAAACCATCCAGCATTATTGCAAGAGAAACGATTTCTTTCACCGAGATAAAATAAATAGCTTCAAGTAGTGTCGTCTTTATTAGCTGAGCCGCGTCATTGAAATGGTAAATGCTTCTGATATAGCGGTACACGTATACACACTAGTACTAAAGGAGGGGGGGGAGTGTAAGTGTTGCAATGGATTTATGTTGTACATGAGCAGGCAGCACGTGGGTGACCCAAATGTGCGTGCGCAGCTTTTTGCGCAGCTTCCGGTGGAGTCAACGTCCAACAACAACAACAACAACAACAAAATAAATAAATGAAAGAAAAGAAAAGAAAAGAAAAGGAGGTAAGAAAAAAAAATCTAATAATAAAAACGAAACAAACAAATAAACAAACATATATATATATAATATATAAAAACTCAATAAATATATATATATATATATATATATATATATATATATATATATAAAAATAAATGAAAAGGGGCGGAAAAAAAAAGTTTTCTCTCTCTCAAAATAAAATTTAAAAAAAAAAAAAGATTTGGAAAATTAAAAATAATTTTGTAGCTTGTTAACACTAGGAAATTATTTTAGTTAACTTGAGTTTTAATTAATTAATAAAGTTATTGATATTAATTAATTAGCTATATCGTTAATAATTTTTGTTAACTTTTTTATTTTATTTTTTTTTTTTATGCCTTGTCGGCAAAAATGAGAACAAGTAATTATGATATAACAACTACTCGAAGCAGTGATTGATAATAATAATAATAATAATAATAATAATAATAATAGTAATAACAATAATAGTAATAGTAACCAACTATTACTATTACTACTGATAATAGTGACAACCGATAGTGGTGTGCTGTGAATGTTAAACTGTGACTGCTTGCTTCTAAGTGACTAGACAACGTTTCTTGTTGGGAAATCTGCAGAGGAAGCTTCTCTCTTCCTTCTTACTTATCATTTGGATATTTCACTTGACGTTTCCAGACCTTGTTAAAAAAAAAAGAAAGAAAAAAAAGGAAAATTAGAAAAACAAAACCCTCTTTGAATTTAATTTGCAAAATTGGATTTATTTCTTTATACTGGACGTACCTAGCTTTTGTTTTGGTGATGAGTATATAAGAAAAAGAAAAGAAAAAAAAAAAAGAGCACCTTGGTTTGTTTTCTTAAGATAAAAAAAAAGAAAAGAAAAAGTATATATAAAACCAAAGTTATATACAAAATAAATAAATAAAAAACACAAACCTATTTGGCTTTTACCCAGGTGGAAAAAGAAATGCTTTGAAAGGATTAATATTCACAAAGGTGCGTATATTGGAAAATATTTTATTTATTTTAAAGATAATTAAAATCTTATCTTTTTCAGATGCAATATTTTTCGGGGAGAGGGTTGGGTTTTTAAAATTATGTATATATTTTACATTTAATTAAACATGTATGATATGCAAAAAATAAAAGGAAGAAACAAGGAAATATTTCAACGTGCGTCGAGCCCTGTAAAATAAATAAATAAAATCATACTTTTTGCTTTCTTCTCGTTTCTAATCCGAAAATTCTTCTTTTTTTTCTTCTTTCTAACATTTTTGTCGGGTTTCCGTTTATCTAAAACAAAAATCTTGATTTTTCTCTATTTAGCCGTTATATATCTTTTATTTTTACAATCAATCTTTTTCTTTTTCCATCTATCTATCTATAAATATTTTTACATCGATTTTTTTTTTTTTTACGGAGTCCTTTTTTTTGTCTAAATTGATATTGATAGTTATAAAATTTTATTTTTGTCAATAGTACCCACCAAATAGTTCATATCGCGGTTTTTTGTTTGTTTGTTTTTTTTACTTATAAATTTTATATTGAAATCGGCGAAATTTAGCCGATAAAATAGCTACTAGTTGATGATATTGTTCAAATAAATACATAAGATACGAACGTCTAAACAAGTCTATAATAGAAAACTGGCTGGGTGGCCCTTCATTAAAGAAACTGTTTTCTTTTCTTTTCTTTACATAAATATGTTTATTTCATTTAAGTTTTTCTTATCTTACCCTCGCCGTATTAATGTGATAATTAGTTTCTTTACAAAGAAAATCTTTTGGTTTGTTTACCGCTTATAATAATATCTAATCCGTTTAAAATGTTGCTTAACGTTTGGCTTTATAAGACCTTAATTAGTGCGCGGTTCTATTTGATTTTTTTTTTCTCCCTCTTTCATTTTAAATCCTTTTATTTTTCGCTTCTTAATTATCTATGTGAACTTTCATTTATTTTCTTTCTTCCCATCTTGAATATTATTTTTAGGACGTTAACTTACTATGTACAACTAAAAAAAAAATCGCTATTCTTTTAAAATAGGATTTTTCCATATTTTTTCTCCCTTTAGGTGTGTGACAAATCTCTTCGGGGGGAGGAGTGGATTTTGTTTAAAACTTAATTTTCATATTTTCAGTTTTCTTTTAAATTATCTGCAAAGATATAATCTTTTTTTTTCTTTTTTAAAACGTGTGTGTGTGATTATTATTCTCTTATCATCTGATTTAGGTTTGCGGCAAAATTTAAAAAAAAAAAATCAGAAAAATAAACTAAAACAAAATATTAAAATTAATTTTTTTGAGTGGTTTCATCTTTAATTTTCTTTTCTTATTTTTTTTATTTTGCCTCATAGAGCAGAAGATTACTTAAGTTTTAAGAAACGCGATATTTTTGCAATATGAGACGAGTTAAAAATGATTTCTTTTTAAAATTTGATTTATAATTGTTTCGTTTATTATCTCAAACGACATTTAAAAAATTTTTCGACATTGCGAATATAATTTTTGTTAAAATTAAAAAAAAAAAATGAAATTATGAAATTTTAAGAAAAGTCAATAATGAAGTAGGATTTCTTTCGGACCCCTGTAGTCAATAAATTCCTTTTACCCTCTCACCAGAGAAAAAAAAAAAAAAAAGGATAAAATGAATACGTCATTAGTCATAAATCACAAGATTATACTGATTAAATCACTTTTATGAAACTGTTTTTTTAATTATTTCATTTAAAATACTTTAATAATTATTTAGTTATTTTTTTTATTCAACTTTGGTTATTAAATAAATCTTTTAATAATGGTCAGATTGCGTGTGTGTCGTTTCTACCTAAATATGGTTTCTGCTGTTCAAAGATTAAAAAAAAATTAATAAATTAAAAAAAAGATGTTTAGTTTTTGAAGGTTCGAGATAGTCATTAAAAATGCTTTCATCTTTATAAGAACATCAACTTTATCAACTCTTTAAAAAATCAGTTCATTTGAGTCGAATGTCCATTATAAACAGTTTTAAGTTTACCCTAAGTAAATTAAAATATCTCTACTTTTATCCAAAATTTTAGACTGTTAACAATGTTTGTATCTATTTGTTTATTGAACAAATATTTGAATACAACGTGAAACAAGTTTTTCTTCGAGCTAACATTTAACTATCCCAATAATAGTTTTTAGTTTTTCATTAATACCATACAATCGTTAAAATATTTAACTTAGGCTTATTGTATGTTTTATAAGAATTTGACATCCTGTTTTTATTTAAAACTAAAAATCATAGACCAGTATCTTTTTTCCCTAAAGTAGAAAAAAAATGATGATAAATAATCACTAAATAAAACTCAACGACTTGCTTGTTCTTTTCTAATGTCAATTTTTAACTTAAACCGGGCATCACTCTTCTTGAGAGACCGACATTTATTATGATTATATATATATATATATATATATATAATTATTCATTCAGATCTTGTTTTAAATTACACGGGTTTCTGGTGCTAAATAAAGCATATCGACAAAATGCTTCTTTTCTTTTCATATTAAGTGTCCACAATTTATTACAATGAATAGAGTCGTGTTACACAATATGGCATCAATGAAACATTTTAATTATTACCAGAACTACTTTCGCTTCTTAAATTGAACTGTCAAATAATCTTAAAAATTCTAGCAAATGACCCTTAAAACATGTTTAATTACCACACATATACACGTGCATATTTATGTTAATTTATTGTTTTTGAAGTCTTAAAAAAAAAAAAAAAGCGTTGGCACCAGGCCTTTTTCGTTATTCTGATATTTTTTTTCTCTTAGATTAGCTTTAGTCTTGCTGTTGTGCAGGGCTTAAAAAGGTTCCTTTACACCAGTCTTCAAATACTTTCTTTTTATAATCGGCATTTATAATCCTGGCTTTTATCAGGACGCGAACACTAGTGTTTGTAAACATGCAATCATTTCAAAATCTAACAGGACTTTAAAAAAATAATTTTAATAAATCTGTGAACTAACTGATAAACGTATTTTTAGATCATTGTTGTTGAAGTTAATTATCCCTGAATGGTTTTAAAACAATAATCCAAGAAGGGTTCCATGAAATTTTACTTCGGAAAAGTGCACTTGTATAAATCTTGCTGTACGTCGTTTTTCGAATTCATAAATTTTCAGCAAGGTGCACATGTCTTTAATTTCGTCTATGACATGCTGTACATGTGAAATTGTTAAAAAAAAGCGCTAACTGTCGGACACTCTCCTGTTTGCGAATTCTTCTTTTAAATAAGTCAGCTTTCAATAATTCTTATTTGTCTATGATAAAGCATTTTTTCTTTAGTGCCGGTAATAAAATCGCAGCGGAGAGAGTTAGAGTTAAGTTTTGTAGAGAAATGTTTTTAATTTGAATGAAACCTAAGGGATTTATTGAATAAACACTTTTGGTTGAAGATTTTTTTTTTCCCTGTGACTTTTTCCTTGATACGGATATTTAATTTTCCTCAAATCTTACTGTTATTAACTCTGTGTGTATGGGGAGTACCTTTTCTTTTTTTTTTTGGTTAATTCGATATGGGGGCTATCAGGGGCGTGTCAGAAAATTTCCTCTATTTCACTTCTAACAATTTGTTTTTACTATTATATCCTAAATGCTAAGAGTTATGTAATAAATACTTAAGATATTACCAAAATGTCCGGTTACTTAAATGTCATAAATTTGAAGTATGAGTATAAACTATGAATAAAAATCAACAGAATGTAGTTAAAAGGAAGAAATAAGAAAAGAATATTTTGCATGTCATTAAATTAGCCATATTATATATACTAAAATATGTAATTGCCTTTACATGGGATGACATAAATCAATCCTGATAAGCGCCCTTTTATTTAATTCCACTGAATGAGTGTGGAACTGAAGACCTATTTTTTTTTTTTTTTTTTCAATTAAGATATTTTATTACTTAGGATACTCTACCAATTTATTTATTGTCTAGTGTCCCCAACCCGTTTTACTGGTAATACCCCAGCAGGTTCTTTCCTCGAAGATAAAGATGCTTCGTGTGCTTCGGACCCCAAGAATTGGTTCTCTAAGAAAGAAGAATTATCTGCTAACTTTAAAAGTCGTTGTATTTGCTGTTATTATTATTATTGCAATACTGATAATCTATGCTAGTTTTCCCTCACCAGTTTTAAGTGATTTTTTTTTCTTTTGAAGTCTGAGTGACAGCAAGTCTCCAGGACACTTCTAAGTATTTTGACTGATCTCAAGCTTTCTAGTCTGGATGGTCTCGAGTCTTCTTCTGATCTCCAATTTACCCAGTTTTTTTCCAGGTTTTTAGAAATCGTTTTAAGTAGCATTGAATAGAGTTGATATCACTGTCACTTTCATGTTCCACACTTTTTTTTTTATCTATATTATAATTATTATTATTATTAAACGAGATTTTTTCACATGAATTTTAACTGGTGGTTTTTCACTGGAGTCTGAGTGATTCTTTTAAGTATCCGAGTTGCTGTCATTATTATTATCATTTTTTGTTTTAACGTGTGGCATGAAAGAATTTTTTTTTGTATTTATTCACGGGATGATCTCTCAGTTTAATTAAGACGACAATCATATGGGAGATTTTCCAAGTCATTGTTTTTATTTTCTTGCTTTTATTTATTTAAATGCGGTTATATATATATATATCTTGAAATACGTATTGTATTTTGAACAATTTGAAATCAGTTAGTCGCAATGCAGATTTTTTTTTCTTTCAATGGCATGGATTCGTACATGAAAGCAGTATTTTATTTTTAGAGTTAGGATCTGTTTTCTTGTTGCAGAGCAGCTAACCAAACCTTTTTTTTTTCTTTTTTCATTGAAGTTAGTTCTAATTTCTCACGATCTTGAAAAAACAAGTCATTATTTTTTTTAATATGAAACCAAGTAAAAAAAAAAAAAAAAAATGTGTTGGTAGATACCAACCGAGGCGGATACGGAATAATTTTTGACTAAATGTAGTTATCTTGTAAATATAATTAAATGGCCCAGGGAAAAAAAAAAAGATATATTTCGTCGGCATCTCAAAATTGACCTCGACCTGTAAGTGAGGCTTAGAATATGCTCATTGTATTCCCAACAGAGGGGTAAAATATCTATTGCCATAACTCCCAGGTTCAATTTGAGTAGTAGAACCCGTTAGGGTCCCATCTGTGGATCAAATAGGACTATTTAATCATTCTATTATTTAAATTTGTATTCAGTAGGACCGAGTGCCCCACCACAAAAAGACCTTTAAGAAACAACTACACAAAAGATATAAATACGAACACGTAATTATTAGTATCAAATAGGAATACTTGAAACCGTATGACTGAGCAAAATATTTGTATTAGATAGTTATAGGATAACCAAGTATTCCTGAGTTGAACCGCCCCCCCAAATTCTTATCCAACAACTACACCAAAGTGGTAAATATAAATTTTCAACGAACACAATTCCCTAACCTCTAAGCATGAAATCAGCCGAGACGTGCTGTTAAAATCTATCAATCAAAACAGACATCGAAGAATATTGACGGAAGTTTTTTTTTGTGTGTGTAGAATACATGTGTACAATTTTCGAAAGTGTGTGGTACTCGGTTGGTATTCGATAACCAGTAATTTTCATTTTCTTTTCTGTACCTGAATAATAAGATAACATTTTTTTAGTGAATTCAGTGATGTTTATGTCCTAGACGCGCGTCTCTTGCTTTATTGATTGGTGGGAATCGTCGTTTTCAAGTTGGAGAGATGACCGATGTTAAAACAATATTCACATCTTTTATATTCCTTGTTTGTTGGGCCAACTCATACATTTTAATTCCCATAGGGTTTTACTTTGTTTACAACTTTATTCTTGTCGAGTATTTTTTTAATCTTATATCAATAATATAATGACAGGGTGAAATTCGTACCACTAGAATCTATCTATCTATCTATCTATCTATCTATCTATCTATCTCTTGACTCTCGCCATCCGTCTCTATCGTCCTTCGCCCACAGAAAGTCCTCTAGACGGCATCCAGTGCCTGCACAAACTAATGGATGTAAGTCTTTGCTGGTCGGTCGACACTGTTGTGTCCATGTGTGGGGGGCCTATAAAAATTTCGCTTTTGAGTTCGTTTTTACTTCAACAACAGTTTCCAGCATGTTTTGTGAGATGGGAGGTAAGTGGCCATACAGCTGTTATTTGTTGAAAACTACATGCAGCATCCTTGTGTAGTTTCCTTCTAGATTTCTCTCCAAGCTCTTCGTTAAAGTCCAGATGGTGCAACCATACCATAGTACTGATACGGCTCCAACTTGGAAAACTTGCCGTTTTATTTTAGCTGAGAGATTAGATATCCATATAGTCGTAAACTTGTCGACAACAGTCCATGCCTTAATTATGCATATGTTGACACCATTTTAAGTAGATGTGATATTACTACCGAGTTACGTAAAATACTCTACTTATTTCAGAAGCTTGCTATTTAATGTGGATTGCCCAGTCGGCTGGAGCAGTAGAATACACTGACTGCACCTCTGCAGAGGGGTAAGACCTCCCCCTAACGAGTGTCCTGGATATGACACTAAACAATCTGATGGTGAGGTTCCAGCAGTGCTGGAGCTTTGAAGAATGCGGAGTACCCCTTCATTACCATTGCTCCCAGGTCCACTCTTGCCCGGAGTGGTAGCACCTGATAGGGCCCTATCTATGGGTTAAATAGAACTAACACATACTTATGCTAAACTGAATTGTTTGAGTAAACTGAATAGCTTGAAATAGAAATGTTTTTGACAATTAAACCCTACTTACATTTAAACTGCGTGCTTATGCTTCACTGAATTATTTGAAATAGAACTGTTTTTCGACATCAAAACTGTATTTACACTTAACTGAATTGTTACATATAGTTTGAATAGGAAATGTTTTTGACAATTAAACTGTGTACTTATGCTAAACTGAATTGTTTTAAATAGAACAGATTATTTACATAAAAATGGATTTGGCGTTAGATAACCTACAAAGGTGGATATGCCATAAAACCCAACAAACCAAACCTATTTAATGTGGAGATGGCACCATCTTGTTTAAAATACACGAACTATGTTTTTTTCTGAGTTCACATGGCTGCCAATGCAACAGACATTCGGATTCCGCATGTGTATTTGCAAGAAATGCTTGATTATCTACGTAGTATGCATTTGTAATATTTTCTGTGGGATATCGTCTGCTTTCTTTATTGCGTCTGTTTGTAAATCCTTTCTTATCTGTTTCAGTCTGTTATTGGTAATCTATTTATCTTTCTCTTCATATCTATCTAAATCTTTTTCTATTTGTTTATTTTCTGTGAATGGGAACCAATTTTACACGTGCTTTTCTTCCATACTAATGGCCCAGTCGGCTGGGGTTGTAGAATACACCGACTGCATCTCGGCAGAGATAAGACTCCTCCCACGAGTGTCCTGGATATGACACTAAACGATCTGATGGTGAGGATTCAGTAATGCTGGAGCTTTAGGGAATGCGGAGTACCCTTTTTATTGTCACCACTCCCTCGTCCACTCTGACCCGGAGTGGTAGCATTTGATAGGGTTCTATCTATGGGTTAAATAGAACTAAACTGTGTACTTATGCTAAACAGAATAGTTTGAAATATAACTGTTTTTACACAAATTACTGATGTTTAATTGAATAGTTAATGTTAAATAGCAATACTGGAAAACATTGAACTATGTGCAAACAAATAATTGATAGTAAATAGAATTATTTGTATTTAATAGAAATAAGTGAAAACATTTAACTGTGAAAAAAATGAGCTCAGGCTCGTTTAAAAATGTTATCTGCAAAATGTGTTTAGAAATCATATTTGATATATATATAACCGGGACATTGGCCCAGCGGTTAGAGTGTTCGCCAATGGCCCGGGAGACCTGGGTTCAATCCCAGGCCGAGTCATACCAAAGACTTTAAAAATGGAACTTGATACCACCTTGCTTAACACTCAGCATTATAAGGTACGGTTCAAGGGTAAAGTGGAGCAATCCAGGGAATGGAGTAGCGCCCTCCCCTACACCTTGGTGTAGTAGCTATCGAAAAGGGAGCCTTCGGGTCACCCTCGACTATGGTCGCTAACTAACTAATATATATATATATATATAAAATATTTGGCATTAAATAACTTACAATGTTTGAGATGCCATAAAACCATACCAAACCAAATCATATTTACAATAGCGAAGTTGGGTTTAAATGACCTACACGGGTTGATATCGCTTAAAACTCAATCAAACCAAATCATATATATTTAATATATATGCATAAAAAGGATTTGGCATTAAATAACTTACAATGGTTGATATGCCATAAAACCAAACCAAACCAAATCATATATATTCATTATAGCGGAGTTAGCATTAAATAACCTACATGGGTTGATATGCCATAAAATCCAACCAAACCTTTTATACTAAATATTTTCACTCCAGTTTCACTAGTGATTTTTCACTGAACATTAAGTGACAGCAAGTCTCCTTATGTCTCCAGGACTCTTCGCAGTATTCTTGCTGATCTTAAAAGTCTAGACGGTCTTTATTCTTCATCTGATCTTCAACTCCTAAGTCTCTTTTCCAGTCCTTTGGGGACTGTTCCAATATCACCAACTATAATTGGTATCACCGTCTCATTCCATAGCTTTTTCGCAAGATTCCAATATTTTTCTATCTTTTTCGCCTTCTTTTATTTTCATTCTCTGGTTTGTTTGAACAGTAAAACCCACTAGTTGACAAGTTTTTCTTCTTGTTAATCAATTCTGTCTAGTTTTCTGGCCGGGATTGTTTGATCTGTTTGTATCTCAAACTCCCAGAGAGTTTTATGCGTCTTACATCATTTGGCAGATTTTAATTTGTGCTAATATCATTTTGTTGTATGGTCAAATTTTAATGCCTCACACAATTTCAAGTGGTCACCTTTCCTACGCAGACATGTTTAGTTTTGTATTCCTTTTGTGTATATTTCACTCAGTATTTGAAGAATTAGGCAAATAATATAATGAAGTTGTTTGTTTTAGGGGTTTTTTTTAATGGAGGGGAGGGAAATAAATTAATCATTCATTGTTTGTGTCGGAGTCAAATAAATAGTCTATAAAATAAGACTATGCTTCAATTTTTCTATTGGTAACTTAGTATAATTTCACAAAGAAGGAAAAACAAACAACTGTACAGCTCGGCACTAAGATTTAAAAACAGGAGCAACATTTTTATCTTAACCCGAAGAAGAGTGAAGGTGGTGCGAGAAAAAAATGTTTATGCTATTACACTTCGAAGTTTTAAAAAAATTTTTTTTTTAAGAATAAAACTAACAGGTCTCTTGCTTTCCCTCTCTCTCCCTCGAAAATGTGCTTTTCAAATAATAAAATATGAATGTATTTCTCCAATCCTCCTCCCACCACTGGCAGGATGCGACTCGGGGTCAATTTCTAAGCGAAGTACAGCTGTTTTTCTCTTCCTCCTCTTAGACTGGTTACCATACTAAAGCGAAAGGGTCGTTTCCTCTATTTACTCATTGCTGACTGGAAAAGGGATTGTTTCATGCCTTTTCCTAGTGCAATAGCATGAAAGTGAACCACAGACGACTTCATCCGAAATTTGAATTTGAGCCGCTGTGTCCAGTTCTAAAGACGATGACTGTTACGGTAACCACGCCTCTTAAAATATGGCATATGTGGTACATTTACATAAATTCATTTTAACCAAACTAATTGTTTTGAAAAAAAAAAGGTATTCTGCACCTATATCCATTCAAGTAATTTTTTTATTTTTACTTTCGAAAATTTAAAAAAAAATTGTATTTTAAAAGAGGGGGTTTACTTTACCATTCTTATTCAATGTAGAATGATCACCCATTTGCAAAAGAAGTATTAAAAAGAAAATTGAAATAAGGGGTGTCCTCGTGGTGTAATGGTTAAAACGATGGACTGCGGAATTGTAGTACGCGAGTTCGTACTCCAGTCGCGCAATTACGTTCACTTTTGGGCAAATACCCTTGGGAAAGGTATGAACCCCCTTATCCTTCCAGCTATGGGTTAAATAGTACCACTACTGTTCTTCTAGGAGAATGGCTTTGGCATTAAATAGCCTAAAAAGAGTTGATATGCCATTAAACAAAGAAACCAAACCAAAATTAAAATAAAACTACCTGTCTGGTTATTCGTCTTTTTCAATGCTAACTGTTACGGAAATGGGTGATCATTCTACATTGAATTAAAATGAAAAATTGCCCCCACCCTTATTAAATAATTTTTTTTTTCTCCGGAGAAAAAATTGAGTTTGTGGGTCTAATTAATTCAAATCGGGGAAAAAAAATCACACTGAAATTTTTTTTCTTCGGTGAACTTGAACGAGTGTACATGTAGAAGTTTACCGAAGGAAAAAAAAAATGAGGAATTCCGTCACGGCGAGCACACTCGTGTCACCGTCTTTTAAAAGTTAAATGATGACCTCTGTACCGTAGAGAATAAAAAATTGGCATGTAAATCTGCAGTCAGATGTGGTGAGTGTGTCGTTCGTGAAATTCAAGAAGTCTCCAAACGAAACTAATCTTTTGAATAATTTTACAAATTCTAGCGTAAGATTTTCTTTACAGCGCCAACACAAAACACGGGCTTGCCTTGTAAGCAGGTCTTAGAATACGCCGTCTCCTGCAGAAGGGTAACATCCCAACCACCATAAAAATAGGATATATCTGATGGTAATATTCCAGTTCTAGAAAATGTGGAGTACCTCTTGATATAGCTCCATCTATGGGTTAAATACTTATGTCTGAAAATTATTTAAATCAGATAGCAAAACGTGCGTGTACTGCGGATATGTTTACTTTGTTGCCATATAACTGTAAATTGTATCAAAGAAAAACTCTAATTGTTTACTGTGGATTATTATAGCCCAGTTGACTGGCTGTAGACTGCATCTCTGCAGAGGAGTAAGACACCTTCCACAACGAGTTTCCTGGATATGACATTAAATAATCTAATGCCGAGGCTTCAGTAATGCTGGAGGTCTGGGGAATGCGGATTACCCCTTCATTGCCTTGCTCCCTGGTCCGCTCTGGCCCGGAGTGGTAACACCTGAAAGAGTCCTATCTATGAGTCAAATTGAACTGTTTGACGTTTAAACTTCGTGCAAACAAATGACATACTAAGAAGAATAGTTTGATCATTTAACTGCGTGTAAACAATTGACTGATATTTAATATAATTGTCAGCGATACATAGCAATACTTGGAGCCATTTAACTATGTTGACTTATGGTAAATTGAATTGTTAGAAATAGATCTGTTTGATCACTTAACTATGTGTATCTATAAAATGTGTTTACAAATCATATATTTTAATATAAATGTAAAAACAAGATTTGGCATTAAATAACCAACAATGGTTGATATGCCAACAAACCGAACCAAACTGAGGATTATTATTCCTTACTTGAAACCATATAACAAATGACTTTTGATTAATAGAAATAATTACTTGAAACCATATGATAATTAGTATTAGATTGGAGTACTTAAAACTATACATCATCATCATCATCATCATCATCATGTCGTGCCACTAGCACGGATATCCCTGACCCTCTCTCGCCACTTCTCTCTATCGTTCATCGCCTCTGGCAGGTCCTCAGGGCTAAATCCCGTATCCTCACATAGCTGCTGTATGTTCGTTCGAGCTGGTCGTCCTGCTTTTGCTCGGCCATATGCGGGTGTCGATAGGAGTACATCACTTATGAGCTCGTCCTGCATGTCTGGTTCGTCTAACTTGGATAGTTTTCGTGATGGGAGGCAGGTTGCTGTATAGTTGGTGCTTTGTGGGGTGTTGCCGCCAGGACTTGTTCAATATTGCTCGCAACATTCTTGTGTAATTCCCGTCTAGCTTCTTCTCCAGCCGTTTTGTTAGCGTCCAAGTAGTGCATCCATACAGTAGTATCGACACGACCGCTGCCTGGAAGAAACTGCGTTTCATTTTATCGGTCAGGTCTGTAGGAGTACTTGGTATGATATAACTGTGTGCTAATTCTGAAGAAATAACAACCTCCAAATATAAATGCATGATAAACGGGGTTCCATGTCCTCTAGGCATAAAATAACCCTAGATGAATGAAGACAGCATTAACACAATGAAACGCAATCAGCCTCGTCCAGGATTTGAACTCTGGTTGCGGATTCTATGTCCTAACGACGATAGCCATTGCGGTATGCTGAAGATGATGTAAATAAATACATTCGCATGTTAATTTAGTTTTAAATAATTACCTCATTACGCGTTTTTGAATAAGTCTTTATTTATGGCTATGAATATTGAACACGATAGCCTGTTTTAATATAAAACTTTGACTATTTTTTTTTTCATCTTGTAAGTTGTATTGACATGATAATGCGATTTTCCCATGATTTATAAATGATGTAATATTCTTAATTTTGAGGAATATTTTTTTACTTATTATTGTGATCGTAATTTTTTTTCTTTTTTTAGGACAGTTGTCTTTGCCAATTTTAAAAGAAATTGAAAAGCAAAATACTTGAGAGGATTTATATTTTCTAGATTAAAAATAAAACCAGAAGAAACGTGGTCATTTCTTAAATATTGGATTTTAAATATTTATATCTTCATTTTATGTGTTCAGATTATATATATATATATATATATATATATATATATATATATATATATATATATATATATAAGCAAAAAATCTCTGTTGTATATCAGGAAATAACCTGGATTAATATTATTAAACTATACTTAACTAAAGAAACGATATTATATAGTAATAATATTGTATTAGCTAAGTAATAGTAATATTGAATTTAATAAGTTAAATTTTCAACTTTTTGGGAAATTGATTGAACAAATTACTAAGTGACGCAATTTTGGAATTAAATTTGTTCTCTCTCGGCGGTATATATATATATATATATATATATATATATATACACACACACTCTTATTTTTAAGTTTATTTGTACTTAATAAATATTTTATTTCAAGTGTTAAAAGATAGTTTTATTTCAAGTCAGTCAATTTTAAAATAATGAGTTCATAGTGCATTAACTTTTTAATTTAACTTACAGTAGCATCTGATATAATATATAACCATATTACTTATATATATATAATCTTTTATCCCACTGTGACTTTAAGAATATTTAGTCTTTTTTCTTTCCTTAAAAACATCCAACACTTTCAAATATTAAGTGTCATAATATGGCGGAAGATTGTTTTAAAAATTTTATTTTCAATTTGAAATCAATTTATTTATTTATTTATTTTTTAAAAAAATCATCTGTTAAATAATTTTTCAGGCCCTGAATCATTTTAATTTTAAAATATTTAAAAGAAAATTCATTAGAAAATCCTTCGAGAGGAGAAAAAAACAAAACAAAAACAATAAAAAAGCCAATTCGTACCCGACAAACAAAAATACCTTTTTTCTTATTTTTTCCCTGAAAAATAGATAAGTAACGATATTATCAGAGTGTAGTTTTATTTTATAGATTTTTTTTTTAAATCGATATAAATATTTGAAAGGATATATTTCGGCCTTGAAAAACTTAAATATAAAAAAATCCCTTAAGTTTTAGATTTTTTTGTCTGGCTTATTTCATAGACGAAATAATACGAATGAACCCGAACAATTGTCGCGCGTGTTTCTGCTCATACTGGGGCACCTGATGGTTTGTGATTCACTATAATATACACTTCTAACTTCACATTATAAAGATCAGTCCCCGTCTTCATACTATAATCATAAGGATATATTTCAAGGTCTGTACACTTAGAGAGACCCTCTGAAACACACTGACTGACCTACTGTTGAAAATGATTGTTATTTTCTTTCTATACTGCTGGAGACATTGTTAATGTTGTCTTATTCTTATTTCGTTCA
>CAUZXS010005680.1:147500-150868 GCA_963585895.1 Sepioteuthis lessoniana | reverse complement strand
GTAGACTAGATTCTTCAGCCTTGGTGAGGCAACTAGTCTAGGAGAAGGAAAACTCTGAATTCAAACCAGTTAAACTCTGCTTAAAAATTGACATTGTGTCATCCTGTCCGAGCGGAGGGGTTGGGTAAATATGAGAATAATAAAAATATAATAGATAATATAAAATAGATATAAATAACATGAATTAATACAAACTACTATGGACTAATATGAAATAATAAATAATGAAATATATAAAGAATATAAATTACAATGATAAACTGATAAAGAATACAATACACCCTTATACATATCTATACATATACATATATGATATATATGATATATAATATGAAATAGTGTAAAATAGTTAATATGAAATAATATATATATATATATATATATATATATATATATATATATATATATATATATATATACCAACTCCTCAGCTCGGGCAGGATATGACACAAGGTCAATTCTTTAGCGGAGTTTAACAGGTCTGAATTTAGGGTTTTCATTCTCCTAGATTAGTTGCCTCGCCAAGGCTGAATAACCTAATCTGTCCTATTATTTACCATTAGCTGGAGGGAGAATAATTGGATTCATACCTTTCCTAAGAGTATCTGTACTATGTGAAATAACGTATTTATTATCTAATATATATATATATATATATATATATAGTTGACTCAAACGCCAATCCAGGCTTCTACTCATCTGCCACGAGGAAACTGTAGCAACGAAGTAATATATATATATATATATATATATATATATATATATATATATATATATATATATTCGATCCCAGCTACGGGAAGCTAGTATGTCTATCCACACTGATGAGTTCTGATAGAACGAAACAGATACGTTATAAATATAATAACACATTCTTAAAACCAATAAAAATACATAATGAATAATATAGAAATATAGAAAATTGATAAATGCCAAAGAATAATGCAAATTTAAATAAAATGATTTTAAAGTTTATTCAACAGTTCACAGTTAATGCTAATTACAATGTTTGCTAAAACGTGTATCTAAAGCAATATTTAATTTAAATAAGAAAAAATTATAACATTTACAAGCAAAACGCCAAAATAAAACTATATATATTAAAAATTCATCTTCATTCGTAACAGAAATCATCTCAATTGTTAATATTACACATGTATACAACTCGGATGGATTTGATAATTTTACACTTCATTTTATTTGGGCAACACCTACGGTTTGAAAAAGGAAATCAATAGATAGATATATATGAACAAAATTAGATAGATAGATAGATAGATAGATAGATATGTACAAACTGATAGATAGATAGATAGATAGATAGATAGATAGATTCATATTGGCATAAATAGATAGGTAAACAGATGGATAAATAGATATATATGAAAAAACTTTAGATAGATAGATAGATAGATAGATAGACTGTCGTGGGGTGGAGTAAAAACGCACAATCAATAACTGTTGGCGAATTATCTTGACAATGATCTTTCACAGATAACAAGGTCCGTGTGTAATTGGATTTATGTTGTACTTTTTAAAAGCTTAATAAATACAAAAATTTCTCCCTCCAGCATTAGAGAAATATGAAGTTACAAGAACTGAAAAGAGAATAGTATATATATATATATATATATATATATATATATATATATATATATATATATATGAGCGGAGAGGAATTCAAATAGATTAATTAAGTACTCGGAGTTAAATAATACAAAGGAGAAAGAAAAAAAAATTGGGGCAAGTTCTGCAAACCTGCGTCAGATTCCTGCTGATAGAGACGCGACCACTACGTTCGATGGTGCAAACGATGAAAGATTAATTCTCGCATTTTCGCGCGAGATGTGATGAATTAGAAGAATCTTCGTTCTGACACTAATTCTCCTGAAATATGCATGTGTATTTTATTAAGGCATCTCATTGATGGATTAGATTCATTTCCTCTTTTTTTGTATATGTGTGTGTATGTGTGTATGGATTAAGATGGACATCTTAACGCATACAAACAAGCATTGCATTACGTTGATATTAGAGAGAGAGAGAGAGAGAGTGAGAGAGAGTGAGAGGATTAATAACATTATTGACAGACAGTCTCACGCATACAAACACACACACGCATATATATATATATATATATATATTTATATATATATATATATATACATTTATATATATATGCGTGTGTGTGTATGCGTGTGTGTGTGTGTGTGTGTGTGTGTACATAAATATACAGTTATGAAAAATAACGAAGTATTCATTGGATGAGCTTTTTTATAGTTGTATTATTTGCCAAGTATTGACGTTTCGGTTTTTTCATTAAACCATCATCAGGGTAGTTAATATGTGATTTGTATCTTCTTAATTATATTTAATTGTATTTTTAAAGGAGACAAAAATGAGAACGTTATTGACATTATTTTTCTATTAGAAGTTTTCTGTTTCAAAACTATGAGGTGTAATCACTGTTCGAAAATTATTTAACCGCGTAAGGCATTTCGTTTCATTTTGAAAAAAAATCCAATATGATTAAGAAGATGCCACATTACATATTATTTGTCTTGATTATGATTTGATTTTGATATATATATATATTTAACCCAGTTTATCTAGATACACGAATATGTGTTTGTTTTTATCATTTTTATATAGAGAATCAGTCTTTTTTTGTTGAGTTGATGGAATTTTTTAGTATTTTCTAAACTGCTAAACTTTCAAAGTTTAGCACTTGGGTTAATTTTTTTAATATATTTCAATTTGTCTTTTACCCAAGATAAATAGCTGAAGTATATATATATATGTATATATATATATATATATATATTATCTTCGAATTATATCTAATTTTCAAATCAAATATAATTCAGAAGATAAAACAAATACACACACACACACACACACACACACACACACATATATATATATATATATATATATATATATATATATATAACATCATCATCATCAAGTCATGCTGTCAGCGCAGACTTTCCAGACTCTATTTCTTCACCTGTCCCAATCGTCCATCAGTTCCGGCAGGTCTTCCAAACAACATCCCTTGTACGCACAGGCCTCTTGTTGGTATGTTCTTGTTGGTGGGCCAACACAAGCACGACCAAGTGAAGGGGTCCATGGGAGACGTCAGTTATGAGTTCGTCCTCGTTTCTCCAGCAGCGTCTTTGTTTGTCTTACTTAGATGATTTTTGAGATGGGAAGTTAGTGGTTGTACAGCTGTTGTTTCGTGGAGTGTTGCTTCCAGGATTTGTTCAATGTTCGTAAGATTCTTGTGCATTTCCCGTCTAGCTTTTTTTCAATGCGTTTTATCAGGATTAGTGTGGTGCATCCATGCTGTAGTATTAACACAATCA